>JAUYWG010001858.1:0-39739 GCA_034779775.1 Enteromius afrohamiltoni
GTCTAATGTTTATCAGTACATTACAGAAAATAATGAACTTTATCACAATATGCTCATTTTTTGAGAAGGACCTGTATATCTATAAATATAAACATATACATTTAAGTATTTTCAAAATGTATACTGCATGTGTATTTATTATTTTCCCCCTAATTTTTTATATATATATTTATTTATTTATTTATTTTTATTTTAGTTCTTAACAGTATGGCAAGTCTGGTGTTTACTCTGTCTGTCTTTAAGGATGTGTAGAAAAAGAGTTGTTTGTGGGTGACTGTATCATTTGTATATTTTAAATGTTGGGGGTGTCCCAAAAGACCCTATGTAATCAATACTTGAGTTTTGAGTGAGGTAATCTAAATGCTAGTGCACTCTTCAGTGTTGACTTTTAGCAGACACACACAATTAAGTTTTTCTCTTCTGGAAAAACAGACCACAGATATTGATGAATCAGGCTGGATTCGTTTGTTCAGTTACTGTAAGTTTCACCTTTCAGAATGTGCCCCAGTGAATTTCATGCCACATTAAATGTAAGCTTTGATGACTGTTGTTTCACATGAATGGCTAAGCTTGCTTTGGAAACACCTCAGTTGGTCTTAATTGTAGGTCCTCTTTGGAAGCTCCGACTCTGCTGTGCTTTAGGGAAATTTGGTACATATGGTTTCCTCTTAGCTGTGCTAACCCAATCAGACACGCTCCATTTGGATCATTTAGGCAGCCAAACCCAAGTGCAGAACAAAGCTGATTTCACACACCAGCCAATAACAGATGGAGGCGACTTTGAGGTCACAGGAAGTGGCATAAGGTGAGGTGAGCCAAATTAGCTGACCCAGTGAGTGATAATTGAATAATTGTGATTGAAAGAGTATGTTGAGTAAAGTGGAGTAAAGGTATATAAAGGATGGTACACAAATCTGGTCTGCTGCGACCTTTTACCTTGATTGAGTAAGGTAAGAAAATGAACCTTACTTTATTTCTGGTCTGGGTCAGTGTTCAAATAACACCTTGATAACTCTTATTTGGACTGCACGTGTATACAAAATATTACCTTGTAGGCATCCCCTGAACATGTGCGCATAAATACAAAGACATGCAGGAAACGATTTACATACCTCCGCTAAACCAATCAAGGAACGTATCTCCACTGTGTTGCTTTCCTTACGGTTGTTGGACTCATGTCATGTGATTGGTGAGGACATGTTTGACATGTACTCACAACCTCTGCGCTGATGTGCTTTTTCATCAACATGTGGTCTTATACAGTCAGTGCAAACACTTACAATCCTCCGTGTCATTTAAATCGTGTTGCTCAACTCTCTGAAGCATGAAATCTTTAAAAGCATTTGTAAGAAGAAGACAGCGAACTGGAGACACAAATTGGTGTCAAAGTGGAGGTTGTTTAATGTAGTGCAGAAACTATACATCAGAGGGTTCTTTTTTTTCTTTACTGGGGTCCATGGACCCTGAGGAGCGAAAGGGTTTTTTGGGAGTGCATGAACCATTGGAGAATTTACTAAATGTACTTTAACGGAAAGTAATAATAATAATATCAAAAGAAGTCTCTCCTATCTTCTATATAAATATTTTTTCATTTTCAAGGATTGCACAATGTTTGTATGAGACTATTTTGTGTAAATGGTATTTTGGAACTTCTTAACCAGTTACTTATTAGCTTACATGTTACTAAAATGTTAGCCATTATTAGTAGTCATTAAGCACATATTAATGCCTTATTGATAAATATAATATAATATATATATATAACAATATATATTTAAAAAAACATAATAAACCTTCTTTAGATAAAGATATTTATTTTAACTTAAATTTAACATTTATTTTATTTTATTTTATTATCACACTTTATATGAATGTATAAATTGATGGAAATATGTGACTTTACATTATTGTTTTTAGTCTTAAAAACTACATATGTCAACCCACATATTTCAAGTTGTGGTTTCTGTAAAAATACAGTCTTTTGGATATTTAATTTTAAAGAAAATACTGTCTCCTCAGGAGCACTTACATGTCTGTCAGCTGGGATTTAAATATTGTTCTGGGGCTAGGCTTAGAAAAACAATTCTATATGTCTGTCTATTTATTTTATTTTTTTTAAACTTGGCCTTTTGCCCTTGCCATTCCTGGGAGGCATGAGAGCATAAAACCACTTCCGTATGATTTGAAAGGCAAATGTGGATATGTTGATACTGTATCCCGCAGTCTTAATGATGCGTGTATGATTGGAAAGGACATCATTGAACCGTCTGTCCCTCTGAAATCAGTCGGAGTAGTGTTATCACAAACCCCTGAAGTGCCTCGTCTGGTTTTAATCTTCTCTTAGATGGGTCGACAGTTAGTACACTCCTGTCTGAAGGAGGTAGACGGTAGTCTAACATTATCCAGGGTTTTTGGTTATATGGGATTCTTCCCCTCTGTCCCACTTCTTCATTCTCTTTCTGTCCGTTCTTCCAAAATCCCTCAAAAGAATTTGAGCTAGGGTGTCCTTTTACTCTTTTCGTAGAGAGGTCAGCGAGGTCGGTTTTGAATGGTTAGCAAGCACAAATCCGCTCAGAAAGTAAGTCTTTGGGCCAACGCAGGAAGCAGTGACTCTTCACCTGAATTAGATTTTGATGGCTCCTTCTGAGAAGGATCAGACTGGAAGTGGTTTGTTTGTGTTACGCCTAAATGTCCCGCCCTCAACAATCAAATAATTAGCTCCTGAGTCCATCAATCTAGACATCAATCAGCCCGTTGTAGGGTCAGCTAAACAAATTATTGCTAAATTAGGCCACCCTTCGGGCTATTTTCTCTAGCAACATCTGTGATGAGATTAGATCTCGGGAAGACCTTGTTTGTTGAATATAGAGGCTTGATTAAAACAAGCAAACGATGCCACTACTGTAAGACTGATCACACAAGGCCACAGTGTGCTGTAACAACTTATTTAGCAATTATCCAAACCCTACACAAAGGTGTTTATTTAATCTACACTTTGAGGGCACCTGTTCCTGGATGGCATTAAGATGAGATCATTTTCAGTCTTTGAAAGATTGAAGGTTGTAAGGACTTAACGAGGTCCACCAGCATCAGCATCAATTTTGATTCTCTGTATGTCGCTTAATGTAAAACTTTTTTTATCCAGTCTTGAGCATTAGCTCACAACATGTGCCTTTATTTCAGCATGAGAGAGAGCAAGAAATGTAATGAGATAATATAGGAGATATGCTATTAATTCAACATCAGCACAAATGAGAAAACATCTGAACTTTTTTTTTTTACAAACTATGTAAAAGGGAAAAAACATATGCTATGATGTAACACTAATCATCTGTATTGTGTTTGGTGAATGATGCAGATGGAAGGAGAAGAAGGAATGTACCATTTCATACAAAGAGATCATCAGTGAGCTTATGTAATTCTGCTGTATGGATTTGTCTTAATGCCTCAAGCTCTTTTCAAATAAATCCCAGCCAGGAGAGTGAAGACACTGAATCTTAACATAATATTAGCTTTTTATGCAGGACTCAACAACAGTGATTTTTCTGCTGCCCTGACTAGTAACATGGCTCTTATTTTTAATTGTCTTTTTTAAAAGTTATTTCCTCAGTTTTATTTAACTTTAAAGTTTTTTTTAAATAATTTGTTTAATTTTACTTTTTTTAAGTTATTTTTACTGAATGCTTTAATTGAAAAATGCTTATTCCTAATTTTATTGTTGTTTTTTACAAATTTTCGTTATTTGTTTACATTTTCATTATTATTTATGTAAGTCTTGAACAGTTATGAATTTGTAACCAAGTGTTTAAATTTGTGTGGTCAACAAACAAAACATGCGATGACAACACAGCACTATACTTGTAGATCCCTGAAATGTTAGATACATCTTTCTGATGAAAGCATTCCACGCACATATAAATGATTTATGTGTACCATAATCTATAATTGTATACATGACTCATAAACTTGAAGCCAATTTTACAAATCCCCTGCAGCCTGGGTCTGAACTCAAACTATGTCGGCCCTCTATTTATGAAAAAAAAAATCTCATTTTTCATGTCTGGAAAAAAACGAGGTTAAAGAAGTTAATCAATTCCTCATATGTAGATTTATTACCTCTGCATCTTTCGCTCCCTTTCTTTTACTGTACCTTTATGGCTGGCATCTCTCACAAACACCTACTAATGATTTTACCAGAGAGACGCTGACACTACAGAATACACATGTAACTTAAAACCTCTTTGTTTTTATAGGGTTAAACCTTGTAAGTTCTTGTTCACCTATTCACACACTACAAAAATATCCTGCCTGCTTGTTGGGGAATATTTGATTCTGGCCGTATAATAACACATCAGCTGTATTGGCTCCTATTAGATTCAGGCTTGGAGCCACAGTGCCTAAAGTGCCAGGTATAATTTCACAGAACGTCAAAGCCACGTTTGGTTTTACAGTAAAGAACAAGCCCTCACTGGTGGGAAATTGTACCTCTGAGGTCCAGCACACAGCACAGAGTCCTTAATGATGCTAAAGACCAAATTAAAGTTCTTTTTAATTCCGATTCTTATGCAATCAACTGTTCACTGATTGAGGCAGTTGGATGAAAGCTTTTATTCTTCCTGACTAAATCAAGAGTGTGTACTTGTCATTTGGCTAAGAAAGCCCTCCTCAGCTCTCACATTGTTGCAGATTTGTCTTAAATCAGGGCTAGTTGTCTTTAAGGCTACATTGAAACATAAAAATAGTGTTGAAACATTTTTCAGTCAGAAATTGTTAGTAAATTTACAAATAATTGGCAAGTAATTTCATTAAACATTACATTTAATAGAAATGCATTTTCTTGTAAAACTTACTCCAGATATAACAATTATAAGGTTAACTGTCCAAAAATACAAATACTTAGCATACGTGATTGTAAAAATCTAGAAAAGTTGTATTTGTCTGTGCCACAAATCTTTTTCTTTTTTTATAGATATTACGAACAAAGATTTGAATTTTGAAATTCCAATCCATTTCTTTAATGGCCTTATTCCAGAAAGAACATTAACTCATCCTAATGGACTTTCAAAAGGGAGCCCTCTTGCAGTAATCTCAGTCTTGTGGTCACTGATGGCTTACGGCTGTCATCACATCTTCACAGACTGAAGAGAGCCGTGTGGTTTTGAGGGAATGTTATGATCCCCCTGTGATGATGAGAAATGAGGTAGAGGTGATCTGTGTACTTTAAGTTAGGAAAGAACATTCTCTTCCCATCTGAAACATGCATGGTTTAGATCCGTCTAGCTTCTGAAGGTACTTTCCATAAATATAATAGAGTTTGGCGTCTCATTACTTTACAAATTTAGATAAATATGATAATATTATAATCTAATTGCTTATGATGTTTAATCATTGCCTAGCACAATTCTTACCATGGCTGCTTCTATTAGACAGTAAAACAATAATATTGTGAATTTTTAGTTAAAAGCATTTTTTTTTAAATTCCAGCATCATTCCTACAGTCTTCATTGTTAAATGATCCTTCAGAAATCATTTTAATGTCTAATCTCATCATTTTTGCTGATTTGTTGCTCTAGATTTATTATCATCAATATCGAAAATAGTTGTGCTGTTGTTGTTTTTTGCAGTCTGACTGAACTTTTGATAAATAGAAAGTTTAAAAACAACATTTATTTGAAATAGAAATATTTTTAAACATGTCTTTACAAACATGTTTAATTGTGTGTGTTGTGTGCATGTTTATGTTGTTTATGAGGACACAAATTTGTATAATCACATGGGTGTGACAATATGTAGGTGATTTATGAGGACATTTTCAGTGCCCCTGTAATTCAAAAGGCTTAAAAAGAAACATACTAAATGGTGTTTTTTCAAAATCTAAAAATGCACATGGTTTCCTATAAGGGGTACAGTAGGTTTAGGTGTAGGGTCAGTGTAGGGCAATGCCACATACAGTTTGTACAGTGTGAGTAATTAAAGGAACCATATGTAAGAAATGTATTGTAACAATAATAAAATGTCTCTGTTATGTTCAACAGGAATTAAGAAACTATTACTCATATCGCTGACAGCAGTAGTACAGCCTGGATATTCTCGTTTAAAAAGCGCAGTTGCAGCCCTCAACTGATGTTTATGTTGTCATATTTTGTTTTGGCCTGAAGCACCACCCTCCATCTATCTCCCAATCACGAAGTCAGTAGTGTTTCGGCATTCAGGTTGCCTGCTTGGCAGAAAATACATTGAATTTCATTTAATTCGTTGTCATGTGCGTTCGTTCCTGTTGGTGTCGTCAATCATGGCAACCTGAGTGTGTGTCAAGTCTGAAAAGGAGGGGCCGGGTGAAAAACCCCTCTCCAGTATTTTGAATTTGGACTGCTTTACCTAGTTCAACCACAAGATGTCAATTCTACATACGCTTCCTTTAAAAATGCTCCAACTGCTTTAAAAGCCGACATCTGGGCACATTTCGGCTTTTATGAACAGAGCTACTGTCTCAGGTTGTTGAGGAATGCCAGATGTCAGATAAAGATGTAGTGCTCGTGATAAATAATGCGTCGAACATGATTGATTCTGCACAATTCAGAACATTCTCTCACGTGAAATGCTTTGTGCGTGAATCTGGCATCGCAACGCATTCTTAAAGTGGCCGCGCTCTCCAGGCTTTTTGGCCAATATCTACGTTCTTCCATCACGGCACCACAGCGAGCCACTGTCCGAAAGTCAAACAGCAATGTCTTGGCCTGAGAAATCACAAGCTGATAACTGATGTCAGAAGAGAGCAATCCGACTGTGTCTCCCATTGCTCCTCTAAATGCTATTTTGGTTCATAAATTATAATTTCATGTATAATTCCATTATACATTTGTTCAAGAAGTGTGTTTTTATTGAGAAGGTAAAATAAAATTTTCAATTCATATATCTGACTGTTTGTGTTAATTAACGAAATGACATGTTAATTAAAATTGAAAATTGAGTATGCAGTGCAGTCAATGCATCGTGTAGGTTCACACCCCTAATGGAGAGTCCCCATAAATCACAAAAACCAACGTGTGTGTGTGTGCATGCAGAAAAACATATCCATGGAACAGCTATTTATAAAATATACATATTATTAACATATAAATAGGATGCATAATATGACATAATATGATTTTGGCATACATATTTTTTCATTTGTTCTCAGGCACTTATGTTCAAGAAGGTGTTGCTAACATGCCTTTATCTATTCACCCTGATGACCAAAATGCAATTAAATGAAATGTAATTACTATTGATCAACAACAAAGCTGATTCGTGCTTCTGTTCTTTGTCTCCTTGACCCACTGCCATCTCCATAGTCCCTCAGACTGGGAAAGGACACCACTGCAGAGAAATTTTGATGGATGGGCCAAAGGAGAAAAGTGAAGGAGCTAATATTTGATAGATGTTGTGGATGCACACATATCTGCAGAAGAGTGTGTATCATGTGTCCCTGTTTGGGTGGAGGGTCTCCTCTCTGCTAAAGAACTGGGCCACAATCTTGAGTGTTGTCACTTCAGTTATTAGTTCTGGCTTCATGCATGTCAGCCAGTACAATACTGCTAAATCTATTGCCATTGTCTCCTTGAGGAAGGAGCTTTACATCCACCCTGAGGGCTGAAGTAACTCCGACCTCTGAGTCAGTCTGAAGACAGTTGAGTGTATACTGAAGTCTCACAAACCTAATCCTAGTGTTTCTCTAAACTGGAATAGCTCTCTATTGCTGTGTAATTTAGCAGACGATACCCATTAATGCTAATTATCTCAGGGCTATATAGAACAGGGTTTCGTTTGTGCTTAAATTTTTTTGCCTGTGTTGTATCAAGCTGAATTGGCGTCGTCTTACTCAACAAACAGGAAATAAACACTGTGTGGCCATCCTTTGAGTTTGAGTTGAGCTGCAAGAGATAGATGCAGATGTAGATATAGATGCAAAGTAGTTTCCATTCAAGATGCTGGTGATATTTGAATAAAGTCAACATCATGGTACTGTGGGTGATCTGGAGTGCAGTTTTCCCACCATGAGTTTATTCACCTTGATCTTCTTAAATGGTTTCCTTTAATTACAGAAGACAGGGGTGTTGGGTGTGGGGGAGTTTTTAGAGATTCAAACTCAAAACCAACACCACATTCCCTGCTGGGACTTTATATCATCATGAGATCAGCGTATTTCACATGGGTGGCGTGTGGTTGACATTACATGTGCGCAGACTTAGTGCTGTGTTAACAGAGCAATGGAAATGGGATTAAATTAGGGTTTTTATTGCTTTTACTCAAGGGAAATGAATAGCAGTGACCTGTAGTGTGAAGGTTTGGTCTCTTTGTAGTTTAACATCTGCATTTCAACATTTATTCTTTTTTTCCCCCTTGTTTGGCATGTGAAAAGTGCAATACTTATAGTCTCCCTGAAGCAGCCTAGGTTTAAGATATTAAAAGTCAGAAGTTTATGTATTTACAGTTTATTTAATATAAGATATTTTTGCGAGTTAAGATATTTTTGATGAAATCGGAGAGCTATCTGAACCTCCATAGACAATCATGCAATCTCTAAAATGGCAGAAGAAGAATGGTTGAGTATATTATGTTATTTTAGTTTTCTTTGCGCAACAAAGGTGTTCTTCTAGCTTCACGAAACCAAAGTTGAGCCACTGATGTCACGTGGACTGTTTTACAGATGTACTACGTTTCTGTATCTGGGATCATTTCAGTTGTGTTGCTGTATATGGAAGGTCAGGAATGGCTCTGATATCAAAAATATCTTAATTTGTGTTCTGAAGATCGGAACGACATGAAGGTGAGTAATTTATAACAGAATTTACATTTTAGGGTGAACTAACTCTGAGATCAGACCGTCTCACTCGTATTTATACGAGTTTTCTCACAGAAACTTTCCTTCTAATTCACAACACAACAGCTTGTTCTTAAATTTGTTCTTCTGTTAGTGAATTTGGAGTGACTTTCCGCAAAGTAGCACTCGCTCAGAGAAAGACAATTATAGCACCAAAACAAAAGACAAAGAAAAATAACTTCATTAACGATAATGAATGTAAGTTTTTGCTATTGGATGTGGAATTAAGCCACAAAAACATGTGCTATTTAAAAGTGTGTCTCTCCCGTCACTCTCAGCAAACATATCTGTGTGCTCTCTAAAGACGCGCTCTCTCCCCGTGCCGCAGTGTCTTCAAGCAGTCTTCAACCCAAGTGTGCCATGCCTCCAAACACAAGGTGAATATTATCACCATTTATATAAGGATAGATCAGATTATTGTTGTTTGGATGAAAGTTTTGATGATTCATGATTCACATTTCACACAAACATTGTGCATACGCATGTTTAGTAATGAGACCCATTGTTTATTTAAAACAATGAATTTATTTGCTGATCTCTGATGTAGGGATGTTTCAGAGGGAACGGCAGGTGCTCAGACAGCCAGGAGCGGCACAAGGTTTGACAGACTGACATTTCATTTAACTCCTGTTGCACATCACACACACAATAGTTATTAATTCAGTGTTCAATAAATGGGAGGAGGTTTTGTGTTCTAGAGGTTACAGTGTGTTTTAATAGTACAATTAACTGCTTTATCTCAAAAGATGAAGAACAGCTTGATTCCTCATGACATGACCCCTATGAGCACAACAGTACAACAGCTCTTCTGTATACTTCAGATGAGTGTCGTGGCCAACACACTATACATGTTTAATCAGAGAAGCTCAAACAATTTATCACAACGAGGGCTATTCTGCTGCCAGAATCTGACTCGCTCTTGAGGGCCACTGCGGTCCTGATGAGTAAAATGGAGGGGAGGAGATGGACTATTATTAGAGTGACTACAAGCTGTCAAACCCCAGATATCTCTGTCACGACTGAGTCATGCACGCCGGAGGCAAAATGTCATTCAACATTTCATTTTGTGGAGACTTCGCTCTCTTAAGACTGCATTAGCGGACAGTGCAGGGTTTGATGGGGGCGACTATATAGGGGCCTTTTAGTTTAAATATCAAATGGAGGCAGCATTCATACAAATGAAAAAGTGAAAGGCTCATATGATTGGCATTTTCGCCTGAGGGACACTCCCTTTTGTGGGGACAAATTAGATTTGTTCCCTTAATGTCTCTCGTCCTCTCGCTCTCCTGCTTTGTTTCTCTCTATCTGTCTCTTTCTATGCTTCTCTTTCCCTTCAGGCTCGACTGGCTTCAGATCAGACCTATTAAGCTATCAGAAAAACAAATTATGGATTTAAAAAGCTATTTTATTCTTTTGAGAAAATAGAGAATTATTCTAAATTATGGTTTATCTGGGTCAATATAAACTGCATCTCATAGTCCATGCTAAGAGCATTCTGTACTGGTCAGGGTGGTCTGAACTCTTATCTGTGTATTGTGAATACATATGTATTTGTGGTGAGTGGGTGACATCTGAGATTTGGAGTCAAAGTGCCCTCTTTGGTTTGGTTTTTTTTTTTTTTTTTTTTTTTTTTTTTTTTGAAAAAAACGTGAAGTCCCACGTCCCGTTCTGTGCTCCAGCACACTACATGTGAGCCGCGCCCGAGCCCAACTGAACCATTCTCTGGCACACCTCTTCCAAACAGGCCAGTGACAGCTAAACGAACCGCACACGGGCACGGTTCGGATCACTCACACTAGACAAACAAACCCATGCTGTGGTAGTCAAACACATTCGGGCACAGTTCAAAAGTGTGAGTACACCCTAAGATGAAAGTGACTTTTTTCTTCAATAGAAATATAAAAAAACATTTTTACTGAAACTGTGTTAGTGTTTCAGACAATGCCAAGTCAGCGACTGTTTTTGAGAATATTAAGGATGTTGTAAATATGTTGTTGCAGTTTCTTGCACAGACTGAATGTTTCGCTTCATAAGACCTCAATAGCCAGGAGCAATGGGTGTTCATTTTGTGTTCCTTGACATGCTTTCTCTAAAACAGCCAGCTGCAGACCTGCCTTTTATCAACCTGATCTCAAAGAATTTTGTGTAAATGACCACAGACCCTTAACTCTGAATTTGTGGTAGTATCACGGAATCCCCGGAAATTCTGTGATGGGTTCACGGAAGTGAAACCAATGTAAGTCAGTGACATGCATCAAAAGTATTGAGTTGTGAGAGGAATAGACGAGATCCCCATAACCGTCCGTGTAACTCATTCTGTGTGTGCAGCAGTTTCTGTGCGGAAATTCGCCCTTGCCGCCCGTGAAATTCTGCATTATGACTGGTTGCTGCTGAAAAGCGGCATAGCTCATTACCTTAAAGTTAACCTGATTTCAACTCTCCTTGATGCTCTCGCTGTCCATGACGCGCCGCCAGCTTACATTTAAAATGAATAACTGCTACTTTGACACTCTCTCCGGCGGCGGTGTGAACGAGGGGTAACAGCCCCTCCACATCAGCCGTGCAGTATTGCACTGAGCGTTGTGCATTATCCCTTCCATAATTAACGTAACGTACCTTATTTAACAGCCCCATCTCAACAATCGCATTGATTCAACGATGAACACTGATTTCACCTGGTCTCAGATGACAGTCCTCCTCCGGTCTCTGAGTGGGACATTTTTGTCGTTTTCTCCCGCCGTCTCCTTTCGCTTCGCGGGTGACAGTCACAGTAATGCAAAAATCACTGCGAAAAACGTGGCATAAACTTTAAACTTAATTAATAGAGGCTCCGAGGCAGAGGATCATTTTTTGGAATCGAGTTTCTCGAGGAATCGTTTCAGCCATACTTGTATGTCTCGTGAAGGATTGCACCATTACAGTGATTAAAACCTTGTGTTTTACTCTCTTCTTCGCATAATGACATTGGCTTCAGAAGGACTTAAAATGCAACACGACTTGTTTTTAATGCTTTTATACTGCTAATGTTCAGGTTTTGCAATAAATACCTGTGACTTCAGTTATGTTTGTTTGTGTGTGTTTTATATTGTTCAGAATTGGGTAGGTTTATCGTAGGAGTGGGGTTAGGTGCTACAATGAAAAGTATAGATTTATATAAAATGAATCCGATTATTAGCGCGTGGACCAAAGTTAATGCCTGTCACTGACTTGCATTAGTAGCACTTCCTTGAGCCCATCACAGAATTTTTGGCAATTCCGTAATGCTGCCACAGATTCAGAGTTAATGGTCCGTGGTCATTATACGGAATTCTGTGAGATCAGGTTGCTTTTATAATCACAAATGAACCACGGTTTCAGCTAAAAATGTCTTTACTGTTGTATTCAAGAATAAAAGTCACAATATTTTACAAATTTATCATTTATTTAACTGTATTTAATAGCATATTTCAGGACAGGAGGACTTTCTGTGTAAAGTTTGCATGTTCTTGTGACAGCATGGGTTTACTCCCACAGCCCAAAAACATGCAGGTTAGGTGAAATGAAGATTCTAAATTGCCCTAGCAAAGATGCTGATCCAGGAACATGTTAGACTTGGTAAAATCAGGTCCTGCAGATGCTGGAATGGTGTTAAGAAAAAATAAACAGACAAACAACAACATATTTCGTAGTATTCCATGATGTTACCTCAGAAAACTAAAGTATTTCATTGCACGTATCATAATATTTCTCATTTTTGCTTTTTTCTCTTGATTAACTTCTAATGCAAACGTTTTCTAGGATGCTTTGCAAAATGCAAAAAAAGGGAACCGTGTAACCTGAAGTCTTTGAACTATATAACTTATTGTAATACACCAAAACTAGCGTGAAAGGGTGAAAAAGAGATTATGTTAAATAAATGAGAAGGAAAACCACATCTATTGTTAATGGGATAATTTACCAATTTACAATTTAAGAATTGTTCACTTTCATTTGTTCTCATTCACTTTATATATATATTGACAAAAAGTGGCCAGGAGATTCTATAAAGAGGAGCTCACCTTTTGTGTAGCAAGCCATACGACATGAGAACATTTGGAGCAACATGACAGTGAGTAAATAATGACATAATTTTCGTTTTTGGGTGAACTCTCTCTTTAATGATCCTACACATTTGGTGTCGTCTTTCCCTTCAGAGGCATAGACTTTGTTCCTGTGAAACATTACAGTTGTGTATCATTTCCTGATGTCCTCCTCAGGCTGAAGGACAGAGAATGGTTCTCACAGAGCAGAGAGTTGGCATTGCAGCTACTGGATCTGCCGCACATGTAACAAAGACATCTGGCAGAGGCACAAAACGTATATTTAGTCTCAGTAATGTATCTAAGCCATGATATAATAGCGCACTGCAGTTATTGACCTGATGCTACTTCTCTTGTACCCCTCTTCTTTTCTCTCTCGGAGGCAACGGGGCATTCAGACAGTCCTGCAACCCGATCCGCCCTGACTTGTATTGACCCTGATGTGCAGACATCTCTTTTCTTTTCTCCCCCTTCCTCTCCTCTGCTCCTTTCTTCCACGTTGCTCGTGTTTCTGCCGAAGTATGGAGGGCCTATTGATCCCATCCCTTTAAGTGTTGCCATAAATTTCACCCTCATTATGAAGAGCGACCTGGAATCCCTCCTTCTCCTCATTACTCATGTCAAGCGCTAAGATTGCCCAGCTAGTCACCATGTAAGCCCATCTCACACTCTTCCCACTCCTCCCTTA
The DNA here is from genome assembly GCA_034779775.1 of Enteromius afrohamiltoni. Taxonomy (NCBI): domain Eukaryota; kingdom Metazoa; phylum Chordata; class Actinopteri; order Cypriniformes; family Cyprinidae; genus Enteromius; species Enteromius afrohamiltoni. The sequence goes on from JAUYWG010001858.1 coordinate 13,610, forward strand.
CCGCTCGCTTGTACTTGATAACCACTGAGTATGTAACAGCGAGTGCCTTTGAGTGCCTTTAGGAGGTGGATTGAGTTTTCTTTAATGTAGTTACAATCGTATCCAGCGTTTGTTTTTTTCCACCGCTAATGCTGTTAGCAGTTGGCAAAGTGGCATCACACGCTGCTCGGCAGAGGCTTCCCGGAGTTTGTGGAGGGGGGAGAAATGAGAGCTGTGATTTATGGCTCTCATTTTCAGATGGTTTAACATATTGATAAAGCAAACTGGGGAAAAAACAAGGCTTATGTTTATAAAAGTAGTTCCCAGTTTAGCTATGTTTCTGTTTACCAATGTGGATATAACAAATAGGGTTTAAACCATCATCAAAATATCATAAACTGCTTGTTTGCAAATGGCTTATCAGTTTGCATAGAACTAGTTATACATACTTTAACGCAACCCTAAAAGATAACTTTCTGCATAAAAAAATACAAATGACATTTTGTTTTTACAAATGAGAAAGAAGGTTTTGGTAGGTTTTGTCAGTTTTAGCTCACTTCTGAGTACAAATTTGTCTCCAAAATATGAAAGTGCATACACTCTCTTTTTTATACAGTACAGTAAGCATAAATACACAAGATTTATGACTTACTTTTTTTAAACATTAACATTGGTGATCAGGATTTTTAATACACTGCATTGTGATCTGAATAATAATGGAGCTATGGACCCTAAATAAGTCCTTTTTCTGACATATTTACAGTATATAATTTAAAATGTCAAATATGAATGCTCGAGCATTTTAATACCTCTTGAGACACCTCCTGACACACACACACATATTCTTCATCAAGCAGTTAGCTGATTAAAGACGCCTCCCTGTTCTTTATTGCTGTAAATTGAATGAATAAAGCAGACCTCAGATGCACTCCAATATAATGACCCCACGGCCTCATGGGCATTATAGTTAATTATATTCCTGATTTACAGTCCACGTTCAAGAGATCAAAACATGCTTTTCATTTTTTACCTTGGCCGAATGTATGAGCACAATGGAAATTCTGGTGCAGCACTTTGAATATCTTGATTTGAATTAATATTCTTACTGAGGTGTGTCTGTGTTGTGATGAGAAGACGCACCTGCTGGCTCACTGAGAGGCGTTAGCACAGCTCTCGTAGACTAAACACACCTCTCAGGTTTCATTAAGCATTCCCTAATAAGTTATTTAAAATTCCTGTCCGGACACGGCATTCCAGAGAGCTGTAAACATTTACAGTCCAGCCAGTCTTCGAGGTAGATGGAGAGGAGGAGATCATTTTTATTAGACATAATGGTTCGGTTTAAGAGCAGCTGCCACAGTTTGACGTGTAAAATGCAGAAACCATGCTTTTTATGTAGTCTATTTGAACTGAATGCTTGGCAATCATGACATGCTTTAGCCCAGGAACTCTTTTGTTGGACAACTGAACAGACTGCAGTAGCAGTTTCACATATCCACTTTAAAATTGATTTTAGTGTAGGACATACTAACTGTGACCTGTAGATGTCATAAGTCATATTTCAGCTTTATTTATTCTTAAAATTATTATGTAATTGCAATATTAATTATATTAATTAATTAATTAATTAATTATATTGCAATAAATAATTATGCGATATTAGCTACATTAATTACAGTAGATTGCCACCTATATAGGGATCTTGAAGCACCATATGTAGTTTTTCATGTATTGTTTAACTGTTTTTTATGTACGTGTTTAAGTTAGTTTATGACTCCAGTGAGGAAGTTTTTGGAATGCCTTTGGTGTAAAATGAATAGGAAGAAAATCTTCCAAAACTACTGAAAAAGTGATTCTAACAGCTGCCTGATTGACATGAAATTGAGCCCCTGACTGTCTTGTTACTAATCAGAATGACGTCTGGCCGAACATTAGTGGGGTGATGACACTTGAATGTTGCCATTTGATGTAAAATTGGCGTCTTCCACAGTGTATCATTAGCATTTGGATTTGTTCTAATCATTATACAAAATAGTTAATACAGTCTGCTTCAGCAGAAGGATGACACTTAAATCAGAATCAGAAATCAGAATCAGAATTACTTTATTGATCCCCAAGGGGAAATTCTCTTTCATTACAGAACAAACTCCTGATGAAAAATAAAGATTTAAGATTTAAGAAGACATGTAAAGATGGTAGGGAAGATTTAAATAAAAATGAATTAGCAGAGTAATAAAAAGAAGAAATAAAGATAAGAAATAGAGGAAAATAGTATTAGAAGTTCAGGAGCGTTTGTAATAGGCAGCACACGACTTCGCGCATGCGCACTCACTACTGCAGTTTGCTTCATTAATTAACGTTTTAATGAAAATAAAAACATTAAGGGCCTAAAATGTGCAGTGATCATTTTATAAAAGCAGTTAAGCACACACGCTTTTGAGAATATAATCAAAGCTAAAGAGTTGTTTCTTCAATTTGTGTTTACATTTAAGGTTTAGCATAGTTTCATAGTTGTATTGTTTATGCACTTTTACATAAATGCAAATTACAGATTGTTTAATGGCATCAAGCATTGGTGTGTGTGTGTGTCCATGGGTCTGTCAGGGGTCAAGACCTTGCACCTGTTGCCTGATGACTGAAGTCTTTGATAACTGACATTTTTCTTTGTGTGTTTGGGTGTGAATAACAGGTGTGACTCTAGAGTGTGCATAGATTGGAAAGGAACTCCTGCACCATCTGTCTTTAACCTCTGCCCTTCAGTCTTGGTCTTCCTCTCTGTACAATGAAGAAGCCCTTGATCTTCTTGCAGGGTGGCAGGTGTAGAGTGTGTGTATGTAATGTATAAATTATGAGATGGGACTACTGATTTGCAGATGTGTTGAGTGTCCCTCTTTATGCTGGTCAGGTTTCTCATCCTGTCTCCTTCTGCTCAAGCACATGCTATATTCACACTGAACCAAAGTTTGGTTCCCCTCGGCTATACGCTGTACTCCCAAACCACAGCCAAACAACTCACTTCCTGGAAGCCAAGTAGATGCAGGCAAACCTCTCCTCTCCGAACCAGAACAGCTGAAGGTAAAACTTACAACCTGGTGATCAAAGCTGCATAGTTAGCACACCGAAATGAACAGGAGAAGTCCTTTCAATGTGCTGTAGTGTTTTAGGTCAAAGGCAAGCCCACATGGAATCTGTTGGTGCAGAACTGTACATTTCCACAGGATTGGAAAGCACATAATTTATAAAGTTTTATACTTCTCCTTCTGGCAGGCTTAACAATAAGGATTTTGGGTAACACTTTACTTTAAGATGTCCTTGTTGCATGCATTACATGTGCTTGCTTAAATAATAACAATTAATTATGCATAATTACATGCAAGGAACCCTAATCCTAACCCTTACCATATATTGTAGTAAATACATGTAGTTAATTAATATTACTCAATACTTAAATGCATAATTACACTACACCAATGACACCTATATACCATTTGAATTAGTTACAATTTCATACAGTATTTCATATTTTCATAGTTCATATTTCTCATTAAATGTTACTTTCTTTTCCAAAAAGAAACTGCAGCGAGGTGGAAATTATACAGCTATTGTTTATTGCTATTCATCTTACTATAAAATATTTTAAACTATACACGTTAGTGCTGAACATGGTAATAAACCAAAACATAGAAATCAATAAAAACAGCTCCATAAATGTATCATTTTGCTGGAAGACAGTGACAAACTGCTGGAAAAATAGTTTTTTTTAAAGACTTTCAAATTGTCAACCTAATTTGCAACAATGATGTAAAACATAATTTGAAAAAAGTTAAGATATGCATGGAAACGTGTGCATATAAGATCAAAGAAAAGTAAAACTGTCATTGTTTAGCCTTGCCTCGAGTGTAATATTTTGACTAATTTGATTGTTCTTTCAGCTGCTGATAAAATATCGTGCTCTCAGATCCATTTACTGTGTTTAAATCCATTTTTGCAGAACCTTTCATCAAACAATGTCTGCAGAATCCATTTGGCGCTGATGTTCAGGTCCAAAGTTTACAATTCATGGGTTTCTGAGTTTTTTATCACTGGAAATTGTGGAAAGACGTTTTCGCTCAGGCATTTAAAGACAGGGCGAAGTCCGTGTGATGGACAGCAACAGAAAGAGAGAAACTGGTGTGTTTGTTGGCTGCACTTAGGACTATACATCCTACTGTCTGCATTGATTATGTGTGAATTGCTGGTCATAATAGTCCTGTCCTGCTCTAAGAGGAATATTACACAAAATCATCAGTCTTTTTAAGGGCCGACATCACCCACAGGATTGGGGGCTGTAAAAACCTCTGTTAGATTTACACTGGGCCGTAGGGAGTAAGGAGGAGTGTACGCGTATGTGTGTGTTCTCTGTCTTTTTAACTGCCCCCCCCCGCCCCTCTTTCTCTTGCTCTCATTTCTCACTCTTTCCAATGTGGGCTCATCAAATACCTACAAGCTTTCAGTCTCTTGCTATGATGTCAAACTCCTTCCTTCTAATCACGCTCTTCTTCTGTTCATTCTTTCTCAGCTTTGTGTCTTTCTCTTGCTCATGACCTTACAAATTACAGGGCATTTTCATTGAAGAGAGCCACTGTCTGTTTAGGACACTGATGCGCCATAGGATTCTTTGCTGGGCAGGAAGGGTGGACAGTCAGATGGACACACACACTATAAATTGGTGAATAAAAGCTTTGACATTTCCCCTTGCCCTGAGCTCTGTGTTGTTTCGGGTAAGAGCGAGAACAGATGGAGGGGACGATAAAGTGGCCTTAATGAAATTATGGTTGTTGCTGCAGTAGATGGCCGTTTGGTGCCCTTTGGTCTTATCTCATTTTTGTAGCCTTAACTGTAATTGGTAAGGTTAGGATTTAAAACTCATTGTTGACCATTTTAACAATGGTGGTGTGTTTAAAATCAAGGAGGTCTACAGTAAAATACCAAGAGAAAGCTATCCATTACTATTCCTGTTCATTCCAATGGCACATGCTCAATCACTGACCTCAATGGAAATCAATGGCTACCAGCAACTGTTTGGTTACCAACCTTTTAAAATTTCTTCCTTTGTGTTTAACAAAAAAAAAAAAAAAAACTGATGACAGATCTTTCAATTTGGTGTGAATAACCCTTTAATATCAGTTGCAATTTTGAAGTTTGCTTTCTTGGAAAGATTGGTCTGGCCAAACAAAAAGAAAAAAAATGCATTTTAGTTTCAAAATGCTAACTGCAGGAATAGGGTAAAAAAGGGATTTTAAGCAAAGCACTTATTTATGCCATTTTAAAGGTTGCTAATATTGTCTCTTAAAACATGTTTACATGTATGCAAGGTTAAAAAACATACATGTTAGTTTTCTCCAAAAATAGATTTAATTTGACCCCATTTCTAAAAGATCCGTAAACGACTCATGCGAAGCAGTTCAAATAATCAGTCAGTCTACACCCCCTCTTCCTGGGAGCCCTCACTGCTGTGATTGGTCAGATGGCACAGTCCTTTATGATTGGTCTACCACGAAAATGAAACGCCCATTGCCGTAACTGAATGACAGCGCAGGGTACAGCGCCTTCTTCACATGATGTAATCCACATGGAAAATGTTGTTTGCGACGTAGGACGTGGGTGAACATTATGCAAATATGTTACTATGTGACGTGTGGCCGTAATAGAAAAAGATTCTGTGCTGACGACTCGTTTAGGCGAATGTGAGCTGACTTTTTTTTTTTTTATATATATAGGGAAAAACTTCTGCACTGTCTGCGTCACAACTTTGCAGATAGTTTGTTCACATACAGCTACATGACATACTGCATGAAGGATCATATTTGAAAAGACATAATAGGGGCACTTTAAACACACTCACACAGATATAGAGGATATGTGTTTGCCTGCATTACGAAAAATACTACAGCAAAATCAGTCCTTCTCAAAAACATTGCACAGCTTTTAGCTGCATGGCTATATATTATATCCTATACTAATGCTTAATGCACATTTCTATATACATATTTTAATAATTCAGCCTGGCATACATTTAAGTGCTCCTGTGGCCTTAGATGGAGGCCTTTGTGTGTGATAATTAGGTCAGGCACTTATCCGGACAACCAAGCAAAGCTTTATGCTTTGTTTTTTTTGATCCATCAAGGCCCATCTGGTGCATTAAGTTATAGATGGAGGACTACTCCTTTATGTGGTGTATGAAAGAGCTGAGCAGGAAAATAAGAGCGTGATGTGCTCTCTGTAAGGTGTGGGATTTCAGAATAGACCACAGGACACTTCAAAATAACTCTCAGGCTGGTCAGCAAAAGATAAAGAGAGGCTAAAGGTCCCTGGGGCCAAAAACAGGTCGAACTGGTTATTTGACACACAGCCACCATTACTGTATGTAGAGTAAAGTGTTACGATAATTAAGTTACTGTATTGCAAAAAGTGTGTGTCATGTTTCATTTTAGTGTTGGGGTCAACTCAAAAAACAGGGCTGAGCTGACAGCAGATTGAGTGTCTATTGTTGGGAAATGCTGCATGTTGTTGTTGTTTTTACAGTCATCAAATATTCTCCTGGAATGCCCACTCGTATGTAGTGTTTGTGTGGCTGATTCATTTTAGTCATTTTTTTGTAAAAATAACTATTCACCAATTAATTTGATTAATACATGCACAGAAGTCACTGTGGTACATAACATCAGTTGTGTTGCAGTTAATGCTATTGTTCATGTTTTTTGTATTAGAGTGAATTTACTGTATACAGTGCTGCTTAAAAGTTTGTGAACCTTCTGAATTTTCTGTATTTCTACAGAAACATGACACCAAAAAGCTCATCAAAATGTCCACTCTTCCTGAAGGTTAAGAGAATCCAATCCAATGTACACACATTAGGCCTTTTAATTTTTAATGCTTATTTGAATGGCAAAAATATGTGAATCATTGCTTTTAATATCTGCTCTGAAAAATAAGCAAAGCTAAACATTTCTTGTAACTACTGATCAGTCCTGCACAAAATCTTGTAGGAGTTTTAGCCCATCCCTCAGTACATAACCGCTTCAACTCTGTAATGTTGCTGGGTTTTTTTCCTTTAAATTTGCTTCAGATCTTTCAACAACATTTCAATAGCATTAAGGTCTTAACTTTAACTTGGCCATTCCAAAACATTAACTTTGTTCTAAACTATTTTCTGGAATAACTCCGAATTCATCGTTCCATCAAAGATGGCAAGCTGTCCTGGCCCAGATGCAGCAAACCAGGGTCAAACCATGATACTACCACCACCATGTTTCATAGATGGGATAAGGTTCTTGAGCTGGAATGCAGTGCAGTGTTTTTCTTCCTCCAAACGTAACACTTCTCATTTAATCCAAAAAGCTCTATTTTGGTCTCATCCATGAAACATTTCTCCAACGCCCCTTTGGCTTGTCCACATGATCTTTATCAAGCGGCAGATGGGCAGCGATGTTCTTTTTTGGAGAGCAATGGCTTTATTCTTGCAACTCTGCCATGCACACTATTGTTGTTAAATGTTCTTTTGATTAACATTAAAATTAGCTAATGTAAGTTGCTTCAAAGTTGCCTTCTGTTGCTTAGAAGATACCCTGGGGTTCTTTACAACATCACAGACTATTACTCTTTTTTATTATTTGTTATTTTTGTTGATCATCAACTTCTGATCCTTTAGAGATGGTAAAAATGTGTTTAGTTCTTTTAACTCGTAGAATACGAGTTAAGATATCGGTAAATGCTGAATTAAGTATGTTGTTTCCTGTGAGGTGGCTGTGCTCTACACATACAGTATGCAACATCAGTAGGAGCACAGGTCTTGGATCTGTTTATGCCTTTCATGTCCTAATTAGAGTAATTTCAGAAACATGGAGTCTTTATTCTCTATCATCAGACCGCAACATATCCTTTTAAACAAGGACATTTCCACCCTCTTAAGGTTTATATTAAGACTTATACCTTCAAAGTTTGTTGTTTCTTGGCTAAAATGTAGTTAGGTAATAAAGACATATTATGTTCCCTGAAGAAGGGATAATTTCCCTTGATCCAATTAAAAACTGTATTGAGGGAGCTGACATTATGAGAAACAGCCTCCAATAGTCTATTAGGCTTTGCAATTATACAAGCCACTTCGAACTAGAAACAGTCAATGCAGACTCTCTGATTGGACAAATGAATCGATGCTCTGCTTTGTTGTCAATTCGTTTACTGTTGATCCGTTTACTCTTGTCTCTTGAGGTCAACGCTAGGGCGACGCATTGTAAATATTTACTGCGTATCTGATGATTGTCTTATGCAATTGGGTTGGACAGCTGTTTACAGGAAGTAAGCTTTGAAGCTTAGCGATGAAGAGACGTAACCAAGGAGGCCTGAAAGTAGAACATAAAGTCAATGAAACAACAAACCATAGCTGTATGGCTTAAATAAGATTTATAAGATGATTTTGCAGTTATATTTATTTATTTGTTTGTTTACTATTGTGCACACGTGTGAGGCACAAGCACAATGATTGGCCAATCAGTTGAGCAGCAGCCAATGAAATTGAGAGACAGCAAACATAGTCTTAATGTTACGCTTTTGTCTTTGTGTGAGGTGCTTTTAGGTTATTGTTCTGTTTTGAAGTACTTTTGTTTATTTATTTTTTATGATGATATGTTTCATATTGTGGAAGTATCATTTCCTCTCTGTAGTTTCCTGTTGCTCTTGTGTAATTGTTCCATATGTGCCTCATTAATTAGCCCGTTAAACCTTTTGTCCTTGTGTATTTCAAATCCTCTTGTTTGCTTGGCTGGTCTTGTCTGGATGCACGTACTGTATGTTAGGGAGTCTTGAATTTGGACTGAGATCCTCACAGCCTCATGCTGAAGACCAGGGGCCAGTTGTTGCTTAGACTAGTCTTAAAAAGTCATCTAATAGTTTCTTTAAGACTGGTCATAACTTTTAAAGTCAGTACCATAAAAAGGTAAAGTGTGCTAATTTTGTATCTGAAAAGTAAGACTGATTTCCCATCTGTTAGTTTGTCAAACTAGTTTGTCTTAACATAGTGGCTATGTTTATGCATCTGGCCTCTGTTCTTAAAATATGGCTCAAATAAAAACTGAGGCCAGCTGTGTAAAAGGATTAGACTAGTTTTAAAACTTAGTCATGTCATTTTTTCTTTAAAGGGATAGGTTACCCAAAAATGAACATTCTGTCATTAATTATTCGCCCTCATGCCAAACATATAAGATCTTCGTTCATCTTCAGAACAGATATTTTATTTATGAAATCTGGAACTGACACATTAAAGACACAGAAAGGTTCATGTAACATCAGTTCTTCAACTGTAATGTTATGAAGCCAAAAGAATAAATACTCAATTTAACTCAACCTAGAATTTTACTCAATAGAGTAAAAATTGTTGAATAAAGTTATTTTTGTGCTCTTTGTGAACTTTAGTTATTCTTGTGGCTTTATAAAATTAGGGTTGAGTCATTGAAGCTACATGGACTACTTTATCGATTTCTTTAGTGAATGTTTTGCAAATAACAAAATTTCTGGAGGAAACGCTGGATGATTGATCTCAGCCGGCCCGCATTACCTAATCAAACCCCTCGTTATCCGACCCAATTTACATATAGTACAAATAAACCCTTTTACTTCACTTCCACTTCTCGTCTTTTGCGCATCCCTCCCCTCCCCTTCTCCTCCACTTATCCAGACGGGGAACGAGCCGGACGGCGAGCTCCGGCCCTCGCTAGGGTTCAAACCACTAGGGCTCGGAGTCCAACATTCCCCCGGCTTGCCCCCCGGACAGCACGCCAAATTTGCTTTATATGATTATTAAGGAAGCGTGAACTTGTGAAATACTTTTCTGGGCCTAGAATGTGGTAGTTGCTCTTGGTTTTCATCAAAAATATCTTAAATTCTGTTCCAAAGTTAATTAAATCGGTGGGTAACTACATGAGGGTGAGTAATGAATGGCAGAACTTTCATTTTTAAATGAACTGTTTGGATAAACAAAAATAAGACTGATTAGCCCTTGGGTAACAGCTAGTTGGTCAGACCAGTTCTTAAGGCTGGAATACACTACATGACTTTTAAAATACAAACAGTTTTTTAAACACTATATTCATACACTTACAGACTCTGTAAATAGTGACAAAGGAAAACTGAGCATCATTATGACAGGTTTCCTTGTTGACATGTGTCTGCACTGAGGCAAGGATCTCCTATTATTTAACTGGGTACATGGTGTGCTTTGGTGCCCCCCTTTTTCAATAGAAAAAAATATGTAGTCTTATATTGGAGCATCAAGAGCACCCCTGTAATGGCACGATGGTTGGTGTTTTGTTTTATGTGCTTTTGCTTTTTATCCCCCTGGTTCTGTTTCTTGTTCATGTACTCATTTTTTCTTAGTTTCACTCAGATCCTCAAAGCTCCCTATACTCCTTAAGTTCAGTATTACCGTACTCTAACCGTTAACAGTCCTTGAAATCAAACGGAAATGATAGGCCACAACTGCAGCACTATGTCTAACCCTAATATTGCATTGGTTGATGTGCCTGTTTCCTGGAGCGACATTCTCATTCACTATCTGGTAAATTCATAGAAAGCTCTGCCTCAGAATATGTTTTAATGATGTTAGACTTCATTGGGATCTGAATAGTCACCAGCAGGCTTTATTTGAGGCAGTGGAATGTTTTATGAAGAACACATTTAAAACAGACATAGTTAAACAGAATATACGCAGCAGACATGCTGAAAAACCACCAAAAGCTCGGGAGCTGTCAGCACTGACCCAAAACTCACTGCTGTGTTTTATTACACAGTCAAGCTCAGTTTACCTTTTTTAATGCATATTTTATTTAATACCTTTTCATGTCAGCTTTCAAACAGGAGAATTGAAATCTAATTTATTTAAAGCTACATACTCATCAGTTAACTTTTTGTATTTTAAAGAATTCTTTCAAACGTCTTTTAGCTCGTAGAGCACTTTGAGCTACAAACTTGTAGTGAAAAAGTTTTCTGATTCATTTTTCACTGTTGCTGCACGCATCTGAGAGATGAAGAGGTCATCTGGGTATTCGCTCCTGATTGCCTTGTGGTCTTTAATGGGAACGTGGCTCATTTTCTTGGTTTGAAAATACTCAGGTTAACTTTACTTTTAAAACTCTGGAGACGCCAGTTGTGCCGCAAATACACACAAACACTCACATGCTCGCATACATTTGTGATGATTGTGGTTTTTATATTGGCATCATTTATTGGAAAACAGCATAAATCAAAATCGCTTTGTCATTATGCCCATTACCGTAGCACTGTGTGCGTGTATGCAGTGGTAGTATAATGAGGTTTGGTATATGTTGTAAAATGTGTGCTTGTGAGTGACAGTGATGTGTGGAGTGGTAACAGCATTTCGTGTGCGTGTGTGTCTAGATTTAAGAGGTTGTTATTAGTGCTAAAGTGAGGGTATTTCTCTTAGGAACCTGGTTCTGATTCTCAGTAATTCAACACAGAGACAAACTCGTCTACTGTACAAGGAAGCTTTTACTCTTTCAACCTTTTTTCCCTTTATAAACACACAAACGTCACTCATGTGTCATGTGTTTCTCTCCATGCCTCTGTCTTGTCATAATATGCAGTGATCCACATCACAGCTTGCTGGTTTTTGCATGTTTTCTTGTATAAGAAAACTACATTTAGACTTTTCTAAAGATCGCGGAAAAACATTGTACAAGAAAGTTATTGATATTTTCAATCTTTAGTTTTCTCAATTGCTAAGACATATTTCTTGAAACCTGAATCGCTTCTCAAAACTGTAACCATTTATGCAGAGCATAAACACACTCATACCCAATTCTGGGATTGTTTAACTCGTCCATCTTTTCTTCTTCCACCTCAACTACTGCCTCCCTTTCCATTTCTATCACATCTAACTCTTCATCTTCCACCTTCAGCTCTTCTTAAGGCTGACATTTTCTGTATTGTTTGAACTCATGAGCATATGGCGTAAAATTCAGAATCTGTATGTTTTTTTTTAAAAAAAGGTTTTACAGGTTTGCAACTTATAAACACGTAATATTCATAGATTCATATGGAGATTAGAGTGAGCAATATTATAATGATCATGATTATGAAGGAAATAAAATTTGATTTGTATACAACAATGCGCGAGAAAATGCATTAAAAAATCTTTAAGTATCTTTAAGCAGCAGACAGTTTGCACACATAAGAGCTCTCCATCTCTCTCCTTCCCTCTATTTCTCACATCCCTCTCTGTAATAACTGAATGTCCTGCTCTTGTTATCGTCAGCTTGCAGAAGGAAGGGATGGTAAATTACCTAAATGTTTATGAGCAGGCTGTAGGTTAATGATTAGTTAGCACAATACAGTATGAAGATTACGGTGAGGTTTGGGTGGAAGGATGACCTGAGGTGAAGAGATGCTTATCTTGCAGCTTAGTGGCTTTGGCAGACGTCTTATTCTACAGTTTTCACCCACAAAAATATAAACACAATTGTATGAAGGTAGAACGGGATGGTTTGGTCAGGATAGATAAACTGTGGCGCTGTAGAAATAAGATATAATCTCTAATTAAACAACTATACTAATCTTTGACCAATCATTTAAATGATTACATTTCATGTTCGATACAGTTTATATTGCAAATACAAATTGTATGTAACTACACACATGTGGTATATTCTTGCCAATTTACTTATGCACAATCAAATTGAGTGCAGCAATGCATATGCTAAAGCAAATGTTTACTCTGTTCCAAAAAAAAAATTATGAGTGGTATTTGTAGGCATTCTAAGAGTGTTTCAAATCATAACTGCTAAAGGCTGGGCTACACTGCACGAATTTTAGCCCACATTTTCTGCTGATTTGAAAGTAGACTTGGGTTACAGATTTTATAGAAAATCATGTAGTGTATGGCGGTCACAGATTTTTCAGCTTCAGACTTTGATTCTACTCCAGCTGGAGGAGATCAAACATGTTTGCTAATTTCAGCCAATTTAGATTTTTTTTTTTTTTTAATTATCAACATTTCTGCATGAGTTTGTTGAGATCAGATTGACTCTAAAGTCTGTTAGCGTGTGATACTCAGTCTCTTGATGATGGCTGTTTGTGGCTTTTTATAACGTCAGTATGATGCTCAGTGTTTAAAATGAAAACACATATGAATGTAACATTGTAAAAATTTGACTGGATTCCAATCAGATATGCTCAAAAATCTGATTTGTGCAGACAGTCTGAAAAAGACTTCAATAATTCACTCAACGTTTCAAAAAGTGGCAATTTAATATTTAATGTCTAACATATTTCATTTTTATTTAATATTTGTGCATGTCTTGTATTTCTATTATAATTAAGTTAAATAATTAAGAGTTTCATGTTTCTTGTTTCCCATGTTACATGTACTAGAATACATGTAATAACAAGTTTCAATTAGGTTGAGAATGTTCCAGATCATCTAAGGAGGAATGAAATGACAGCTGCCTTTATAGTAGGGCACTATGAAAAAAGTTGTATTTTTTTCCAAATTCTTTGTATTTCTGCCAAATTGCAAAACTGTGCATCTGCTCCATTCATTCACACAGAGACACACAGAACATGCTGGATGCATATTTAAGTAGCATTTTTGCTGCTTAATATTCACAGACACTAATCCGTATACTGAAGGCCTGGTTTCACAAATGTGGTTTACTGTAGCTTAAGCTAGGATAAGATAAGCAACTTTTACAAAATGCTTTAGAAGAAAATATTACAGGTGTGCATCTTGACAGAGAACAATGACACTGACACATTTTAAGTTATGTCAGAGAAAGATATTTTCTTTTGAGACAGCTCAAACATCCATTTAAGTCTGGGATTAGTTTAAGCCTTGTCTGTGAAACTGGGGGATAGTGTTTTGATTTAAGTGTGCTGACTTACTTCTGATTTATCCATTAAAATTTGGCAAATTCCATGACATTCCACAATATACAGTAAAGTTTTTATAACTGGATTCCAGAATTCTGAGTGTTTTCTTATAAATCATAGGGATCCAATACACTTTAGGCTGCAGTACGCAAGGCAGCTTACTAGGTTTCAGAACAGAGTCATTTGAAAGACAGGGATTAGTGCATTTTACTGCAGTACATGGGCTACTTGTAACTGTATATAGAGCTTAGAACATCACCTCTTGGCCGGGCTGTCGAGCCTTGTTAACATATTAACAGTTCATTAACTTTCACGCTTTGTTAATGTAGTTCGTAAATGTGTGGGTTTGGTCCTCAGTTGCGTTTAGCGCCTTGAAGGGCAGGCTGACGTTATGTCCAGCTGGGGCTCTTTAGTTTCACAGGCCTGTGTTGTAGGAGCAGCCCGGGGGGCACAGGGGTGGACGCGCTAAGCTCCAGTAACATGTTAGCAAAACAGCAGCTGAAAATAGATGAGACCTGTAACTCTCACAGACAGATGTGAGGATAGCAAGCCAAAGGGGAAACATCTCACATAAGACAGAAAGAGAAGGGTAGGGAGAGAGAGAGAGAACAAGGAAGTGGTTTTCAAATCAATGAACAGGAGAGAAACATAATATAAAGAGATACAATCAATGCAAAGGAAGGCATGGTGACCAAACACAGAACGTTACAAGTAGCGTACGCAGTAATACAGATAAGTTTTCATTTTCTCACCTCTTGCTCTTTCCCACACTTTGCCGTGTAGTGCTAGCTGCCAGACCCCCTCCCAGACTGGCGCTGATTGATGACCTCATCAGGGAATTCATGTGACAAATGTTGCATGAAGTTTTGAAACTTCTCAATTTTTAGGGCTGTCATAAAGGTCTCTTGACTCCCTGTCCTGAAAACATTTCTTATTTCCCTCCTGTCTCAGTGTATGTTATCCCATAATGTTATTCATTATCCTGCTTACATTCAGGATTACTGTGTGTGCGCTGATTACGGACTTTGTCCAGTTAAAATGTATACATTTAAATTTTTCATTATTTTTAATAAACATTTTGAATAAACATTATCTTGAATGTACAGCATTATCACAATCTTGATACACTTAAGTAGCTTATGCCTGTGTGATTATCTGTAATTGTAATGTAATTAGAAAGGTATTACATGTATTTAAACTGTGTGCTGGCGAGTTAAACCAAACTAAGGTGCAGCTGGATAAGGTTTACAGTATAGATACACATGAAGTGTCCTTAAGTACAATTTTGATACACTTTATTTTAAGTAGCTTATTTCTGTGTACTTTTATAATTACATTATATTGTGTAAATCTTTTAGTTACATACGTCGCTGTGTAACAGACCCAGTCTTTTACATGTGTGTAACAGTAGCTGTCGAGCATAGATCAAAATATAGTTAACACATGCGTTTGAATTAAATATAATTTTGTATGGCTGTTCTAAACTAAAACAGGACAAAACAGCACCCCTATCAACAATTCAGTTTTCAGTGATGGTGGAGGTTAGGCTTATTAGGTTAGGTTATTATTGAATGCTGATCCAGGAGCATGTGCTCACATTAAGCTCTGTTGTGTCTTCCTCAAGTTTTCCTCCTATCCCATTGTTCACTTGATTTTTGGGTAACACTTTATAATAACTACACACTATGAATGACTAGTTAAGCATTAGTAAGCATTTATGTGATCCTTTATAAACCATTGTTCCATCATTATTATGCTAAACAGTTTACAAGAGCAGCTATAAATGCATTGTTCTTGAGCATATATAATGTTTAATAATTGTATTTTCTTTCTTTTATTAATGATCAGTTGATCATTTGTTTAATTATGACATTATTTACAAAGTTTAGTTGTTTAGTGTGTTAATAAATGCTTTATTAACACATATTCCTGCATATTTATGATTAAGTCAGGTTAGTTATAAAGCATTTAGTAGTTGCCAGACGTCTGTTTTTGTGAGCTCATCTAAAGTGAGGACTATTCATACCTTGTAAAGCATTTATAAAGGCTAATTTATATTCTAAAGAAAAGTTAAACAAACTCAACACAGAGGGATACAGAACACAGACATATTTTTTCAAGATGTAAAAAATGTAATCATACAACTCTACACTTGATGAATGAAAAACAAACCTTCAGTTTCATAGAATTTTTTTTAAGTGTGCAGTTGTATATTTTTTTGTATCTTGAAATGAATATTTCTGTATCCCTCTGTGTTGTTTGTTTATTTTTTATGTTAGGAAGATAACTGAGCCTTTAAATCTCCTTTGTACATTTAGATATGCTCATAAATCAAGAACAAGAGATTTATAGCTGTATTTATAAACTGCTTACTAATGACTATTAATGTTGGAACAATGCTTTATAAAAGATGAACTGACTATTTATTAATGCTTAACTAAGGATTCATAGTGTGTAGTTATTATAAAGTGTTACCGACTTTTGTTTACAGTATGTCTTCTTGTTTATTTTCCCACCATATTCCATTTCCTTCCACCTGTCTTTCCTTATAGTGTTACTCTTTTCCCTACTTATACACACACTGCACATGTGGTGTACAGATTGTATGCACCGTCTCAGAGTAAAACAGACAGCCATGTTCAGTTCAGAGTGTCTAACTTTTGAGCTTTCACCTTCTCATTTAATTGTCAAGTGCTAATGCACTGGGCAAAACACCTTTTTTAATAATAATGAAATACTTGCACCTAAAATGGCACAAACTGCGTTTGGTCACTTAGGCTCAGGTGATAAGCAGAGCGTAGTATTTGCAATGTCAAAGCCATGGGTTCATGAACTCACAGAGAATGCACAAACTGAAAAAATGCATAGCAGTACAAGTCAGTTTAGATAAAGCTGGCGGTTCTTTTACAGTATAAGCAGTAATGTTGACCAGACTTTTTGTTAAAAGTCAAAAGAGCACAAGATGTTTTCTCTTTATCTTGAAGTGGCAGTTATGTTGCCAGGTTGGAGTTTATCAACATTCCACCACCCATAAGAAATGCTTATTTTATCTAATAAGCATTTATTGTCTAATCATGTTTAGATTGAATGGACACAGTCAAACTGTTCAATTATTGTGGTTGTATTTAAGGTTTTTAAATGTAAAAATAAAGAGTAGACTGACTTGGTTTTCGACATTAAGGCTAAACTGCCTTTACATTTCTTTTATAACACAACTTGTTAATGATACAACATCTTGTGAAATTACTGCTATACAGATTGCCTTTTAGCCGAACTTTCTGAAGCCTGTTGTGGTTGGAGTGTGATTTTCGGCTATAGGCAGACTTCAGCTGTAAACATATCTGGCTTTAATTAGCAGCAGTCTGAGCCGAGCTGAGTTGATGACGGCAGGGCAGGGCTGATCGTTGCAGTCTCTGTGATGGCTATTAGGACAGAGCATGGACTATGATTCTTCATTAAAGCTATAGTGTTCCATTATCATAATGCATTCTGAGTTGCACTTAACACTTATGTTTCATTTGTTAACATTAGTCGTTGAATTAGGTATATCACAAACTAATATTTTTCAGACTATTTCATAATGTAGGTAATTTCATATTTGTTCATAACAATGTTAATTAATGTTACTTTATACAACTATGTTTTATACAATTTGAAAAATGTATTACTATAGAAATGAACATTAATGTACAGCAATAATGCTACTGTATACAAGTCATTTTCAGTATTCCATGTCGTGTTTCCATGTTTCGTTATTCCCAATGCAATAACTAAAGTTAACAAATTTAAACTTATAATAAATTATTGCCTAAGTTGGAAAATTGTGTAAACTGCCCAGAGGTTCAGAAGACCGAGCTATGTCTCAGAACTGCAACTTTATTGTGGCACAAAAAGAGGAGAAGAAGATCAAGAAAAATCAGAAATGACATCTGTTAGACTTCAGTTTGTTGTTTTGAGAAAAATATATAAATCAAAGAATAACATGTTGGAGCCATATTGTTGTGTTGGAGCCATGGCCTGTGTCATATTTTCCTATTTCCCCCTTTCTCTGCCTAATAATTTCCTGTTTCTTTTCACTGTCTTGTTATATAAATGCATTAAAAATTCCATTCAAATACTAGCATGACACTGTAACTCACCATCATGCTTTTTTCTGAATCTGATCTTGGTATTTATTAAATTATCTAATGCGCTTTGTTCCAAACATCCTATTGATATTTATCTGTCCTTGTGGCTCATCATAATCACCACCAATTTGGGCTCAATAAGCTTGCTCGTGGAGTTTTAAATTTGTTTAATAGCACTTGTAAATGTCACAGCTCTTGTATGAGCCCTGTGTCATACACATTGAAGGAGATGTTTTTGTCTTCCGTGAGAGCTCGAGGACCTGAGGGAGCTCCTTTTTAACTATTCATAAAACAATACACGCTGAGCCCACAGCAATTAGAAAGCACTTAATAGACTTCGATGGCACTCACTGGGTCATGGCCTCACTCTAAGGAGGACGAATCAGACGGGTACTCTGTTTATTGTTCATGTTCCTTTTCTTTTTTCCAAATGTCATCTATAAATAATGCGGACATTTAAATGAAGGTGCATCATCATAAGTACACCATTATTTTAATTTCAGTTGCGTTTGTGGTTGTGTTCCCTGTGCTCCTGCATCTGATATAAGCACTCATCCCCAAAAAAACATCAGCGGTCAGGAGATACTGAGAGGATTTTGTGATCAATTACAAATTCATTTTCAAAAGGACAACAAATTATAATTCTAACTCCGACTGCTGTCACTTTTACAGCTGCCTTAGGTATCAAGAGTGTCGTCTGATGTAATATCTACTTTCTCTACTAACATCAGCTCAATTTTTTTCTGTTTTCAGCTCTTGATCACTTTTCCAAAAAACGATCTATTCTGTTCTATAGCACTATTATTTTCCAGCCTTGCAAGCTCTCTACATTTTGTCATTCATGAAATGCAAATTTAGACTTTCTATATATAAATTAGATGAATCTGCACTATGCTACACTGATAGGCTTAAAATTATATACCTGTCTAATAAAAAAAAACTTGCCTCCGTTTACAAAAATCTTCCTACACAACCAATGGCAGTAAAACAGCAACAACTTTTATTCCTTTCGACATTAATAATAACTGCTTTGGGATATTATTGTTTATAGACTTAATATCACAGATACTTGACAATACTGAGTTACTGTATGACCTCAAAACACTTTTACCATAGTGAATCATTTGTACACTAATACATTTTGACATGTGCATCAAATAAATAAATGTTCAGCTTTTCCAGTGTAGTAAACTTGCTTGGTAGCCCACCTGGTAAAACATTGCACTTATAATACAGAGAACTCTCCTACTTCCACTCACATTTTACATATTTACATCCCTCCAGAAGCCTGAGATCTACAGGTGAGCACAAAATCAATTTCCAGGACATTTTTGGATAAATAAATGTACTGTAGTATAACACAAATTCCAATAAGAGAGGTTAAAGGCTTGTTGGTATGGCTTTTTCAGCAATGCATTTCATCTCATGTTAGCTTTTACAACTATTGGTTAGATTTAAGGTAGGGTTTAATGTAGGTTAAAAAAAAATATTTTAAACACTGTAGACCTTTAAAATCCTAGCACAAACTGCCACGATTTGTACAACAATCAGCATAATAATTGTTGCCAGAGTCACATTCATCTGTTTCGGATACAACTTAACACACTCCACTTTTAGTGGACATTTCGCTTTGAAAGAGAAGCAACAAAATGTCCTTGTGCTAAAATTTTGCCATAGGCACGTTTTTCCAATAAGCCTGGGTTAGTATCTGTCTATCTGTTTGTTTTGTTTGTGTGTGTGTGTATGTGTGTCCGATTGAGGTGGTGAATTCAACATCTGTTGTTCCATTTCTCCAGCCAAAGCTATTCATCAAAATGGGAGTGAATGGAATTCCTAAACCCTTTAAAATCAAACAAACAAATAAAGCTTAAGAATAGATGATTTGCATCCTTCCATTTTTTCCAATTTATATCAGTGAGCCTCACACAGCTGCAGCCAATGATAGGCACAACTAAGAGTATTATGAAATGAATAATACATTTCCATATCTCATATAAATATTGATTATGTCAGCAGGCATGATGCCTAGATTATGGTTTAAGCAAGGCTGACCATACACAATGAGAGTAATGCAGAAAATGTCTGCAAAGGCCAGACCCTATCAATGGGGAGAGTTGGGAAACAGTGCCTCTGCAGTTTTTCCTCCATCTGCTGTTAGTCTCTCACAAACACATAAAGGGGGACCAGGATGGTGACTCACTCTCAGGCTGATGGTGGTTTGGTATTCATGTGGCATGTAGCCAATAGCCAGCAGCGATACTGCAGCACACACACACACATTCATATACAGTATACATGTTACAGTATATTTTTGACCAGGTAGATTCATGTGTTTGCTTACAGACTGATCTGCCTGTTATGTTCAAGGCTGCATATATTTGATTAAAATACAGTAAGACAGTAATGTTGAGAAATATTATTAAAAATATACAGTATATATATTTTATTCTAGGACTAGGCTTAAGCCTTGTCTAGTGAAACAGTGAGAGAAAGGTTTAAATAGCCTTTATTTACAGTGCAAATACATATTAACAATATAAAAGTCATTACTTTGGATTTTGATCAATTGATTGAATCTTTACTGAATAAAAGTAATATTTCTTTAAAAAATAAGAAAGACCTACTGTTCTGCATATCTGGATTTACATTTATTGATTTCGCAGGCATTTTTATCCAAAGTGAACCAAACCTGAAACCTTGTGTTGCTAGTGTCATACTGGTTAAGTAAGAAAAACAGTAAATTATATATGTATGTGTATATATATACTGTACATCTATGTATATTTCTTTATCGATCTGGCTGATCGATAGTTCTACACTGTAAAAAAAAGTAAATAAAAAAAAACTTCCCTGTAAAAAAAAAAAAATTCCTGTAAAAAACACACAAAAAACCCCGAAGATTTCTTGTTCCATAATTACAGATTATTATGAAAACCCGTTTCCGCCACCTTGAGAAAAAATATTATACTGTAAGTCAGTGGTTCTCAATCCTGGTCCTTGCGCCTCCCCGCTCAGCATATTTTGCATGTCTCTCTTTGTTAACACACCTGATTCTGATAATCAGCTCATTAGAAGAAATGTTCCATGCATTGCTCCGTGCATGAGCTGTGTTCCGATCGACATGGTCCCTACACAGTGTCCGGTAAAGTTTAATGTTAATTCACTTCGGAACATTCATTCACAGATTTGCACTATAAATAAGTGAATGTGATTTAAATTACGTCTCGCACACTTAAATGCACTTTGAACTGGAATGAGTTTCTCATTATCACGAGATGATTATTCACTATTATGAAAGTTTCTCGTTATGAATATTTTTCCCCCCGTGAATATTATAATACATTAACTCATAATTACATTTCTCATTATTATGACATACTAAGTCATTATTAGGAGAACGTTTCTCATTATAATGACTAACAGAATTTGCTTTTTTGTACTTTTTTATTGTCAGAATAGAGTATTGTTGTAATTCATTCTAACACAAAACATCATGGTAACACACGATACATAAATAATGCAATAAACAAGACATAACTGTGTCATAATGTGACATAACTGATAACAAAAACTATTTTACCATTTTTGGAATGAGTTTGGAATTTAAAAAAAAAACAACGGTAATTTTACACGTGGGAATTCTCATACAGAATTTACCATATTTGTAAAAATAAATTCCAGTAGCATTTTTACAAGATTTCACGTGTAAAATTACAGTTATTTTTTACAGTGTACTTGATTTTTGAACATACTCATTCCAAAAATACTTTACAATAACAGTATGTGAATAATCATGTAATTCCAAAACTAAAGATTACTTTGAACTAATGATGAGTTAAGGCATGTACTAATCAGTGTTAGTTAGTGTTGCATTAATTAACACTTTGCGGTAAGCTTTCAGATGTGAATAAATATGACTCATGTCATAGTTATGGTTAATACATGCATTAACTCATCATTAGTTCATATTAAAGTAATTTAGGTATTAGTACATGACTATTCATGTACTGTTATTACAGTAAAGTGTTTCCCAGGTTCCTCAGTGTCTTTTCAGGCAGGAAGAGGACCAGAGGGACAGTATGTGTTTGTGTGCGCTCATCATTTGCTGGGTGTTGCTTCCACATGAACAGATGGTGGAATCATGTCACGGCAGTCGCTGTTTAAAGTGTGCCAATAGAATGCTCTGATTGAGACACTAACAGAGTAGTAACCCGCTGTTTGTGTGCGTGTGTGTGTGTTTGTGGTCATCTGAGTGTGGGTGGGCAAACACTGTGTTAGCGTGCAGGGTTTAGTGTCTGTTTCAACTAATATTAAGCACAAGTGTGTTATGAAGGAAAAGTATTGCACTTCCTTATGTATTTATATCTGAGCATCCCTCCATTTTTCTCTTTTTGTCACTCTCTCACTCTGTCCTAATTCTGTCTCATATTCCACTCTCCTTCTTCCGTTGGTGGTCCTGCCTCATTTCTCTTGAGGGGCAGCAGGTGGTATGTGGTGTGGGGTCTATATGTGTGTGTGATGGTATTGATTTGCAGATGTGTTAATGGCTGTAGTGAGCGGCATCTCTTTCCACATCCCAAAGAACTTTAGATATTTTAGCTTGGATTAGAAAAAAAAGAGTTCATTACACCTAAAAACATAGTTTCATCTTTACAACTCAAAACATGTTTTCAAATTTCAAATGGTTTTTTCTATAGCATTATTTCAATTTTTTCCTGTGATGACAAATCTGTTTTTTCATCCAATATTTCTCTAGAAAATAGAAATCCTTTCTACCATGATACATGTCTTTACTGTCACTTTTGATCAATTTGATGCATGCTTACTGAATAAAATGTATTCTTAATAAAAGCAAAAAACAACACAATTATTATATAAGATATTATTATTCAATTATCCATAATCCATATTTTGTTGGTTTGTTTGTTTACGACTTATTTGATTCAGAAGTTCATGATTTAATAGTCCTCTCCAAAATTATGGTCTATGATGTCATGTTTTGCACAGTTGCATAAAAATGGCATGGCAAATAATTGAAGGTGCTATTACGACACCACAAATCTTAGATTTTCTCCTGTACCTCTCTCCATACTGTAGGTGAACTTCAGTAGCAGCCGATAGGATGAAGGTCCAAATCTCAAGTGCAGTGCAGCTTCAAAGAGCTCTAGCTTCTACCTACTGCATTTGTTTTTCACTTCTCTGCATAGCTCTGGCTCTCTTTGACTTCCTCTCACTTCTAATGGCAGTAGTTTGTCTGTGTTTCTGCACAGATTCAATGACGTCATTATTCACTTTGCAAGTCCTTGCTTTGGCAAAATGAATATAACGCAGCATCATTAATGCCCCCTTTTATGACAGTTTTTAATCTTTTAATCTCAAGTTTTAGCTGACTCACAGCCCTTCCTTCTTAAGTATATGAGGGTTAAGGACAAAAAAGGGATGAAATATTCGATTAGTGACTACATTTTGCTGTGGTAGTTGGTTTGTCTGGCTAATCTTATTGAAAGTGAAGGCAGTGACAGTGGAGCTTATCTCTTACACCCTGCTGCTCATCACTGTCTACGAGTCTGCTGACAAGCATCAGTGGGTAAAGGCTCTGATGTACAGGTTCTTGTGCAAGCATTGTTTCACACACAGTGCTTATGTGACTGTGTAGCTGGTGTATGAGCGTGTCTAAATGCTAACATACACCAACAGTCAGGAGTTTCAACACACTTGCCTAGATTTATTTCTCATGCACCTTTTGAAAAGGCCTGTGTAATAAAATAAATAAATGCTTATCAATAAATACATGTACTATATATACTGTATGTACTTTCTGATCCATTTTATTTGTAAATGTATATAATGTAGATATTATTATTATTATATTAACAATATTAGTGCCTTTACTATTACAAATAATGTGTGCCCAGTCTGTTGCTGGTCAAAATCCTTGTGTAGGTCGTTTACATAAAAGTGTATGACAGATATTTAGATTTTTTTTTTTTTTTTTTTTAAGTGTAACGTTACATGCAAACAGCGTTAAAATTGCAGTCACTCAAAGGCTGCTTCTAATGAAGCACATGGATGTGCTTTGCGCTGTGGTTTGGCAAACACTTGGTCCAAACATATTTTGTGGTCTATGCTTTTCTGCCACTTTCAAACTTTTTTGACAGAATTTAAAACAGTTCTCACTTCCCATAGAGATGAAGTGACATGGCCAACTTTTTTGTTGTCAAAGGTCTTTTTAGAAAAGTAAAAGACTAGTGAATTATTTAATAATAATACATCTGGAACCGTTTCTTTCGATTTATTTGTTGCCTTCACACTGAAAGAACAAGGCAAGAATAAAATTCAAATGTGCGTGCTGCTAAAAGACCAATAAAGTCGTGTTGTGTAATTCTTCATGCATGCCTGCTTGAGTTCTCAGCACAGCAAATTTCTCATAGTTTTACAGAAGGAATCCGATGCTTGGACCATGTTGTTACTGGGGTGCAGATCTTAAAGGCTTTGTTTTGGTTCATGTATGTTGGCGAGGTCTGGATTTGGGGCTAGTATTAGTTATGAAGCCTCTAAGGGCCATGCGGAGGTTGAACCACTGAATAACTTCAACCACAGATCATGAGTTTGGTGCTTGATTCATGTTTCCCAGGGTGTTCACATGACAAATCAAAACAAGGTGTCTAAAAATGTAATTATGTTTTTTTTTTTCCTTTAGGTGACGTCAATCATTGGCCAGAACAATGTGTTATAAGGGTCCGCCTCACTCACTAGTATGACCACACTGAAGAATTTAGATGTTTGATATTTTAAATAAGCCATTGTTCATGATTTAGGCATAAAATCTTGTCAGTCTTCCCAGGTGTAATATCCTGTATATTGGGAAACTCATAGCTAATAATGGAAACAGACAGTGTTGTAGCAGTCATATTTGGTTTTTATTTAATAGAATTCTAATGCTTTCATTTCTTGTTTACATAAGTGTACTGTCATAACAACTCCAGGAAACAGTTTACACAATGCAGTGTACAGCATGGATTACGTACAGAGAACATTCAGCTCTATTGGAGGCCGAACAGGGGAATTGATTTTATAAAGCATCATGTGGAGGTTCTTCCTAATATCCTAATATAAGTCAAGTCTCTTAAATGGGATATAGTCTCTATTTGAACCAATATGTAATGTACAATCCCTTTTTATATCAACATATCTGTAAAACACAAAATATATCAAATATTGCCAATTTTTTAGGCTTGTGGGTGAAGAGATTTGTGAGTTAGCTGTGAGGTGAATGCATAGAGTGGTCTGATGTGAATTATCATTATGACATTCATATGATACTTTCAGGTTTTTTTTGGGAGGGTGTAATATCTATTCCCACAATGGGATGGACATAACACGTACAGTGTTTGCCTTTTTACACTGCTAAAAAAGAAGCAAAACAAATTATTTAATTCTTAATCAGTTTTTTTTGTCTGCTTATCCAAAAAAATATCTAAACCTTTATAGAGCAAAGTAAAATCTTTTTCAGAGAATATATTTATTTCATAACAATTTAAACTGTTGGGAGCATAAATTGTGTGTTTTATACTTAAAGCAAGAATATATATATATTTATATATTAGGGGTGTAATAATGCATGTATTCGTATTGAGCCGTTCGGTACGAGGCTTTCGGTTCGGTAAGCATTACAAACTGAACAATTCAGACTAATACTTTTATATTTGGGAAAAAAAGAGAGAGAATAAAGTGTGTAAAATATAATGTTTACAGTGCTACGCTCAGCAAGGCAGCTCAAATGATGGGACAGGCAACGTGCTGACTGCCCCTCTCACCCCCAAACAGACGAAAACTAGAAACATGCACATTACAAACTATCCCCGCGGTATTTCTAACAGATTCAACAGGGCAAAACAATAGATCGGTACATTTATACCCGCGGATTTTAATGCGGGATTCAAGAAAGATTGTGACCTCCTTTAGCCCATGTGTTGAAGACATGATCTGTGACTGAAGAAAATGTCGAACACTCTCATCTTTCTGAACTTTAAATGATTGAAATTAAAAATCTCCTTTTTCTATTAGTTTATAACTATTACAATATTAAATTTCTTTTTTTTTT
>JAUYWG010002008.1:0-39274 GCA_034779775.1 Enteromius afrohamiltoni
TACATGTTGAAAATATTTACATTTATACATTTGTATATTTATATTTTATCTATTTAGTAACATATAAACATAACCTTTTCCTTAAATATATACATGCATGTAATGTTATTTATATATAAATAATAAATATAGACAGTGTACACATTTATTATGTAAGCAAAGATTTTATTTTGGATGTGATCAATCACAATAATTGTTTGATTGCACTAAAACAAAGGTTTCAAGTAAAAGGATAACAAATGTTTTTTTATATTAATAGTAAACATGTTAAACATGTGGCTAATGGCTAAGACAATGCAATAACTGCAATTATTTATTCATAATCTGTTTAAAATTTGCACAATAATTCCATTATCCATTCCCAACATTGACCACCTTTTGTATTTTTACATTTTTGGACAATGGCATCACGCTGAAAAGGCCAAACGTCATCCTAATTCTCAGCCTAGCTAACTTATCTGTCTGCCACTAGTATGTTCCCACTTTAGGAGTGGAAAATAGTTTAAAACATGAATGTGTTATATCATTTCTTCCATCACATAAAGCCCATCCGAAACGCACCTACTGTGTGTGTTCATGCATTGGCGTGAGTCCGTGTACGCGTGGCAGTGCCAACTTCGACGGCGGCACACAGTGGAGCAGATTGTACAGATACCTCCTCGTACCACCCTGGGCACAGTGCCCATTCGCTGCCATTGATTTGCTGACCTTTTGGCCCGCTGCCCCTCTCTCTCTGCTGCAGACCTGCCACCTGGAACTCCAGATGCTTTCGCCCAACTGTTGACCTGCCCCTACTGCAACCGGGGTTACAAACGCTTGACTTCCCTAAAGGAACACATCAAGTACCGGCACGAGAAAAACGAAGAGAACTTCGCCTGCCCTCTGTGCAGCTACACGTTTGCTTACCGCACTCAGCTGGAGAGACATATGGCCACACACAAGCCAGGACGAGATCAGGTGAGCCATACTTCCTCCCTCTCTCTTCTCTCTCTCTTGCTCCAGCTCTCTATCTAATGTGCTGTATTCCCTCGGAGAAAAGATATCATTTTGATTGGCAATCATTATTAATTTTTCATGGCATTTTGAAGATGCAGATCTTTTAATGGTTATAGCCTTAATTGAGGTCTAAATGGTTTTTTGATGGCCTGCTCTGATATGATTCTGCAGTCTTATATTCACGATCGAATGACTGTGTTAATTTCCAATTTCGAAATTGTATCCGCTCTTTAGGTTTTCTATTTTATGTTCTTTAAAAATCAGTTTCTCTGCGGTGACAGAGTAACACATCATCATTCCCAAGTGCGCGAATGATAAACGTGAGCCGTTTCTTCTCTTAACAATCTGTCGCAGCATTATTTACACACATTGAACGGGTTGTTGTGGCAAATATAAGACACATTTCCCTGTAGATACACTGCCTCTCTACTGGCAAGTAAAGCAGGTAAAAAGCAAAGCGACGCCGATCTCTCTAGAGACCGAACCACATCTTCATGACTCAAAGTGCAGTGTGACATCAGAATCGTTCCTGTAATCAATGGAGATGAGGTCCAGCAGCTCTTTTATCCCTCAGACCTGACGTTCTGACTAGAACAGAATGATTTGATACACAACGAGCTGCCAACGTCTTCACCTGATGCCACGAGCCGCTCAAAACATGAACAGATGGCCCATTCTGCACCCGTGACTTCTCTAATCCACAAATTACTTCCTATTTGTTGGTCTTTGTTTGTGTGCTTCATCTCGAAAGACTTTCCTGTTGAAAATTTGCCGTTTGTCTGAAAAATTAGATAGCCGTTGAAACCCGTCCATGATGTCTACCGACCCTTGCAAAGCCCGATAACATGCAAATCAAATGCCCCGCCCACATAATGCTTGACACCTTTAGTGCAAGTGCATCACACCGGGGCGGGAAAAATCCCTCTCCTCTCGCTGCTGCCAGTCACAATTAGGACGAGGGAGTGACTGTATCACATCGAGGATGATGGCGGGACCAAAACCTGCCTCCATCCTCAGAGGGAAGGTGGGGGGCGTAAAGCAGCTGTTGCTGTTTGTTTATGCGACTCAGCAACATATGAGCGAATGGTGGGGTCCCTCCCCGCCGTGGGCCGCCCGGCTCCCTGCTTGATGTTTGAAGGTTGCCGCTGTTTGAACAATCCTCCCTGTGTCCTGTGCTTTATGCCATCTGTCTCCAGCGGAATGCGGGCCTCTCTCTCCCCACCAGTTGTCGGAGCCTATCATGGGCGGCGCTCACAGGCCTTTTGTGTTCCTCTGCCCGTTCGACATACTCACCTCCCACTATGAATTAATTGTGCTCGCCTGGTGCGCTCTCTGCTTCTCTGCACTGACGCCCGTATTGTTGTTGTTGTTATTGTTATTATATTTTGATTTTCGAGGCTCTGCTTTGAATTGCAAATGCGAGGGGCGCAGCGCTCATGTTCTACCTTTGAACAGCAAATGAAGTGCCTGCCTACAAGCCGCATTCACGCATTATTAAAGAGACGTTTGAAGCCTCTAAACAGCCTACAAATTTGTGTCCAATTATGAAATTGCAACATTTATACAAGCCCACCTTTTTGCGTAATGAACTCTTTGCACAGGTATCTGAAGGATGTGTTGGTTAAATACGGGTGATTTATTCAGAACGATTATGCTAAATTAGATGAAGTGGATCATTTCTGCCTCCCTAATGAGGAGAAAAGTCTTAAAAATAGGATTCTTTTTGTTGTTGTTTTTTCACTGCCAATGCAGCATTTCTGGCTCTAGAGTCAGGAAATGAAAAGGTATGAGATGCTCTGTTATCGGTGCTCAAATGCACCCAACCAAAGCAAGATGCTGCTTTACAACGGGAGCCATTTGGCCCATCATGAAATTATTCACTGAAATCTTGCCTGTTGTGTGTTTGTGCAGGAGAAGCTCATGTGAATATTTTCTCATCCACAGCACCAGATTCTCAACCAGGGTTCTGGCAACCGCAAGTTCAAATGCACTGAATGTGGCAAGGCCTTCAAATACAAGCACCATCTAAAGGAGCACCTGCGAATACACAGTGGTACGTCCTTCTCTTTTCTTTCATAACTCGTTGCCTTAGATAAGACTGTTCTTGATTCTGCATCCGAATGAATGGGCTGTTTCTCTGTCATCTCTTTAATAAAGAAGTTTTATTTGACGAAAAGAGGGCGTGCGCTCATTGCTTTGGGTCAATAAGAATATCTCTCGCTACTTGATTTGATTAAATTCTTTGTTTGTCTTCACCACAGGTGAGAAGCCATACGAATGTCCAAACTGTAAGAAGAGATTCTCCCACTCTGGGTCCTACAGTTCACACATCAGTAGTAAGAAATGCATCGGACTGATCGCCATCAACGGCAGGGTGAGGAACAATCTGAAGACGGGTTCATCTCCGACCTCTGCGTCGTCCTCCCCTACAAACACAGCCATTTCGCAGCTACGACACAAACTGGAGAATGGCAAACCTCTCGGTCTGCAAGACCAGTCCAACCACCTCAACATCAAATCTGAACCACTGGACTTCAATGACTATAAGCTGATGATGGCCTCTCACGGTTACGGTACAGGCAGCCCCTTTCTGAATGGTGGAGTGAGGGGAGGAAGCCCACTGGGCGTTCATAACTCCCAGAGTCCCCTTCAGCACCTGGGCTTGGGAATGGAGGGGCAAATGCTAGGATACCCATCACTGGGAAACAACCTGAGCGAGGTACAGAAGGTCCTGCAGATCGTGGACAACACAGTTTGTCGGCAAAAGATGGACTGCAAGCCAGAGGACATCTCCAAGTTGAAGGCTTACATGAAGGAGTTGGGTTCCCACATAGAAGAACAGAAGCAAGCACTGACTTCTCCCGGTGGACCCCAGAACACTCTTCCACTCATCAATCACAACGGTGCCACCAAGAGCATCATAGACTACACACTTGAGAAGGTCAACGAAGCCAAAGCCTGCCTTCAGAGCTTGACCATGGACTCTAAGAGGCAAATTAGCAATATCAAGAAAGAGAAGGCAAATCATATGCTAGATTTAGGTATAGATGACAAAACGCATGAGAATAATAATCTAATGTTTACACCGTTCTCCTGCCAGTATTGCAAAGAGACCTTCCCTGGCCCCATTCCTCTGCACCAGCACGAGCGCTACCTTTGCAAGATGAATGAGGAGATCAAAGCCGTGCTTCAGCCCACTCAGAACGCCTCTACCAACAAAAGCGGCTTGTTTGCTGAGAAACACGGCCTCTTGCACCCCTCCATCATCCCCGAGAAGGGCATCAATGGCCCGATCAGTCCCTACAAGGACCACATGTCAGTGCTGAAAGCCTATTTCGCCATGAACATGGAGCCCAACTCAGAAGAACTACTGAAAATCTCCATAGCGGTCGGCCTTCCACAGGAGTTCGTGAAGGAGTGGTTTGAGCAAAGGAAAGTCTTTCAGTATGCAAACTCCAGGACTCCTCCTTTAGACAGGAACCATGTGGAGCCTGGTCACCCGGTCTCTGTTCACACGCCCACTAAAGACTCGTTAGGGATCCGCTCTTCGATGTCCCTGGTCAAAGGGACGGACCGCATCACATCCCCCTCAATACCCGAGCTTCATAACAACATGAACAACTGCGACACCCCACTCAGGCTCTCCAAAACCCAGCAGTTCTCCAACCACAAGTCGCTGGGGGATAAGCTGGACCACTCCCGAAGCAACACGCCATCTCCTCTGAACTTGTCGTCCGCCTCTTCCAAAAACTCCCACACTAGCTCTTATACACCCAACAGCTTCACCTCCGAGGACCTGCAGGCTGAACCTCTCGACCTCTCGTTGCCAAAGCTCATGAAGGAGCCAAAGCACATCTTGACTGTGAAAAGCCGACCCAAGCTCAACAGCACCCCCACTGACCACAACCACGTCGCGATGCCCCGGGAGCACACAGACGAGCCACTCAACTTGGCTTATCTGTCCAAGAAGGAGTTTGGCAGCCCCAATGCAAACAGCAATCTGGACAAAAGCTTGAGTCCAATGTTTGGTTTAAACCCGTTCGCTGCCAAACCCCTGTACACCTCCTTGCCGCCCCAAAGCGCATTTCCACCCCCCACGTATATGCCCCCGGTGCAAGCCAGCCTCCCGGGGCTGAGACCCTACCCAAGCCTCGACCAGATAAGCTTCTTGCCTAACATGGCCTACACGTATGCGGCGGGGGCAGCCAGCTTCGCCGAGATGCAGCAGAGGAGAAAATACCAGCGGAAGCCAGGGTTCCAGGTAAATAACGGACACTCTGTTTCATAAACTCTCAGGGCTCTTGTTTCTTTTTTCTGTCCCTCTGTTGAGTGGCGCTCAGCTTCATTCAGACACTAATTAAAAGCCTCTCAGATTGGGAGAGGGGAACTCACCTCACGCCCAGCGGCGGGTAAGGCAATGAAAGAGAACCGCGGTTCCTGTGGTAGACGACGATGCCTCTAGTACCATACGCTATTTCTTTTTTTAGCGGTGACAGTTATGTTGCCAGTTCTTGAGTGGCTCGTCCAAGACACAGAGTACAGGAAAACGTCAAAGTGTCAGGTGTTCGGTGTAGACGTGCCTGTGGCGCCGCTGCTCTTTTTCCCATCTCCGGTGTGAGAAACATCAGAGACAATATAGAGTCAGTGAACCTTAGACGTATCTCTTAATTTCTGCCCCTTTTTTTCATTTTGCTCCTTTTTTCCCCTATAATTCTACAACGAGAAAAGCCGAAATGAGCTTGAGCATAAAGATTAATAATGCACACTCCCCATGTTCATTACAGCTCAGCGCTGAGGGCTGTTTAACATCGGGGAAACCATTCTGATAAAAAAGTATTAATAATGTTTCCTATTCTAAGTTATTAAATTAGATTTAAAAAATACAGCTAAGGGCATTTAGCTCAAATTGATTGCAGAACGATAGCACAGAGCTTTTTAAAAGAGAGTGCACAGAAGTATTGTCAGTCCAGAGCTGGCTGCCCTTAATGAGGGCATCGTCGCTGCAGTTTTGGCCATTTTGTGCCCCTCTTGATGTAATCATTACCGTTTGAAATTAGAAGACTGTGACAATATTCCCTAAGACTCTCTTCTTATTGTTATTAGCTTCTAATGTAATAATATTTTTTTCCCCCGTTAATTTAAGTTTAAGCCTATCGGGGTAATCTCTGCTCAGATAAATACTGCGCTAACACCCTTTCATGTATGAAATTAAACCAAATTTGAATGCAAATATATGGAATAAGGTGTGATTAAGAAGAGAGAAAGGCCTCATTTGCAATATCCTGCCTTTACATGATTTTTTTCAGGTCGCAAACATTTTAATGTTTAATTCGTATGAGACTGCTACTCCAGTTTAAGCTGAGAAATGCATATCTTATTCATATTTAGATGTTAATATGTTTATGTTAAAATATAGAAAAGACATAAATAGATGCAAGCACATCCTCTGTTTACAATTTATTGTCTGTTTTATCTGGGTGTATAATAGATTTTCAGAAAATAATTTAAAAAAATACAGTTTAATATAAATATTTTTCATTATAAATTATTAAATAATATCAATACATTATATAATTAGATCATGTTGTTTTTAATGTATTTAATTAGATTTGGAATTGTAATGGATCATGACTGTAAGTAACAGCAGTTTTGTGAAGAAGCTATTTGCAATATTGTTGAACCGTAGAGTGAACTGCTTTGTGTGATGACAATAGAAATAGTAATCAACTCGAGGAGCTAATGATCGGCGTCTCTTTCCAGAGCGAGCTTCTTGACGGGCCGGCAGATTATCTGAGCAGTCTAGATGATATGGCCGACCCCGAGGCCTGTCTGTCCAGGAAGAAGATTAAGAAAACAGAAAGTGGTATGTACGCGTGTGACCTTTGCGACAAAACATTCCAGAAGAGCAGTTCCCTCCTCAGACACAAATATGAACACACAGGTATATATACTGTTCTAGACACCATCATTTAATAACTGTCTGTCTAACTCCAGAATATTCACGCTGCTTCTTGCTTTCTTTCTTTCGCTCTGTCTTTTTCCACTACCTTAATCATGTTTTCTTTTTTTCCTTTTTTAGTAGAAACTAACATGTTTCTCTCCTGTTGACAGTCAGTGAGAGGATTTGTAAATGTAACTAATGTGGCAAAAACATGACACTGACATTGCACTAAATCAATCAATCAAACTAACAAACAAGAAGCTGGACTGAATAATCTCTGGAATTGTCTGGGAGTGAACGGGAGCACGAACATTTGACCTTTACACTCTACATTCACATCACACATTTAGTTCATTTTGGAAAAATGGATTTATATATGAAATGAATGGGCAATATTTCGCTAAATTACTTCAATGTGAATTTGCTTTTTTGTTTTTAATGACAGTCTAGCTTAACCGTTGTTATAACTGCTTGCTTGATTTACCCCTGAAATTAAAGCAATAGTGTATTTACTATGTTAATTATCACACAGAAAAACACTGCACTACGGTGTAATCTGTATTAGATTTAAGAATGAAGAAAGGTTCTGCTAATTTCATTTTTAAAAAATAAAATACGATAGAAATGTGAACGTTGTTGGTGCAGTAAATCAGGATTGAACACTCTCCTGTGTGAATGTAGCCTGAAACCATGTCATTACACACGGATTTGTTGTTTTTAACCAATCAGCAGTCGGCGTGAGGCTACGCTTTCATTGAAATGAATCATTTTCAACAGAAATTCATTTATAAACAAATGTATTTGAAATAATGATACAGAATGTCTGTGCATATACATTTAAAACTGACAACACAGGGTTAAAATGATTTAAATAAAAAAAAGCGTAGACCAGAAACCTAAAGAATTACATTTCTAGAATAAAACATATAAGGTTTTGTTAATAAAATAATTGTTTTCCAAAAAAGTGTCTGGAGCAGCTCTTCAGAAACACAAACGGAGCGTCTGTCAGCTGAAAGCAGCTCTAGACAGCTTCATTGATTATAATGGGAGCGATTTAGTTTTGATGCATTGTGATGTGCAACTCATGCCGGCTGTAGACATGGAGCTTAAGGTCACATTCTATCCCAGAGATCAGCCAGTGTGAATAAAAGAGTAAAATAAAAGTGAATTACAGGAGGAGAGTAACTGCGCGCGCACACACACACAGTTTCTTTCTCTTGATTGCATCACCGTTTACAGTCAGTCTGGAAGGACATGGGAATGAATCCACTGACGTGAATACAACTATTTCATTTCCCTGTCTCTCTCTTGTCTTTGTGCTCTCTCTCTCTTTCTCGGGTGTTATGGCAATGCGTTCTTGTGCTGTTTGCTGTCAGCTCTTGACCAGTTACATCTGTCGTGTAACAGTAAATATAAAGTTCAGACTATAACTAATATTATAGCATATCAGTGTAAAAGTTCAGACTATAGGCAATACATCACAGTCAATTGAATGTGAATATTTGTTCTGCCTTTTTTATTACATTTAACTATTTGTTTTTGAATCAGAGAAATTCTTATTTTAACCTTAGGATGTATTTTAAATAACTAATGCAAGCAGTACATTTATATAAAAGCTGAAATAATTCATGCATGTTTTCTAACTGTAAAAAATAAAGAGGCATATTTATTCACTTTTTAATTTATATGCACTGCTAAAACATCTTTTAGTAGTACAGCGCAGCATTTGCGTCATGTCTTTTTAATTGATATATGAACGTGCCACAGAAGTGTTTTAAATCTGAAAGTGCATTTTAAATAAATATATTTCATAAAGAATGTTGCATGTCAAATACGAAGTGCATTAAACGAGCACAATGTACAAGACTGCTTTAATTCGTATTGCCTTCAAAATGATCAAATAATAACTACACGCACATTCATTTTTGCTACAGTAATATGTAGAAATTAAAGGGCAATGATTACCCAATAGTTGATTTCACACTATCACATTATTTGACTTATTACAAAAGCAGTATTTGAATAATTATGGATATTAATTATACAAACAGAACATAGATGTTCTGCACAGATACTATATATGGTAAACGTTAAGCTAGAAAACCTTTTGCATTACTGTCCGATGATCTGTTAAATTATACAGCTCTCAGCTGTTTTCTATCAGTGCTTTCATGAGAAAATCACTTCATATTATGTGCGTATTGAACATCAGTCACCTCCGAGAGCGTGAATACAGATATCTGACAGCTACAGGGTCACTACAGAGAGACGCTCGACTGGCCTAGAAGAGAAAATATCACAAATATTACATAGAAACCCCGGCAATTAAATATCTGGGGGGTTTTGTCTCATGCACCTGACCACAGCCCTCGCTCTTTCCCCTCTTTTTCTTTCTTCCTTCCTTCATGCCATCCCTCTCTTTCAGCTCTTGTCCCTCTCGTGACGTTAGATCACCTCACGCGTAACGCGGCACACGACAGAAACAGAGAATCCGCCGGCGCGTCCGTCTCTGTTTGTTTGTTCCCGCGCTCCAGCTCTGTGTGTTTGTTTGCCTAGCGCTGGCTTATTTATGTTGCAGCGTTGTAGCGCTGCGCCGCTTCACGCTTCACTTCCGTGAGGGAATGTTTCAGAGTAAGTACACGGCGAGCGCAGAAGGCAAACACGGATCATTTTGGCCCGTTTTCACCCGAATCCTTTTATTTGGTGTTTATTTTTTGTGTTTGAGAGAGGTGCGTGTCCCGCTCGCTCACGGCATGCAATCTTGTCGTTGTGTGTCTCCGCAGGTAAACGACCGCACCAGTGTCAGATCTGCAAGAAGGCCTTCAAACACAAGCATCATCTGATCGAGCACAGCCGGCTGCACTCTGGAGAGAAGCCCTATCAGTGCGATAAATGCGGCAAGCGCTTCTCTCACTCGGGCTCGTACTCGCAGCACATGAACCACAGGTACTCCTACTGCAAACGAGAGGCGGAGGAGCGCGAGGCGGCCGAGAGAGAAGCCAGGGAGAAGGGTCACCTGGAGCCCACGGAGCTGCTGCTGAACCGGGCGTACCTGCAGGGCATGGCTCCGCCCGGATACCCCGAGCACCAAGAGCGGGAGCCCATCCTGAGAGACGGCTTGAACGGGAGCATCCGGGAGCGACTCAAGGAGGTGGAAGGAGCCTTCGTCAAGATGGGCCGGCGGGACGACGACTTCGAGGAGGAGGAAGAGGAGAGCGAGAACAAAAGCATGGACACGGACGGGGACACCTTGAGGGATGAGGAGGAGAACGGTGAGCACTCGATGGACGAGAGCTCCGTAGATGGCAAAACCGAATCCAAATCAGATCACGAGGACGGCGCGGAGGACGTGGTGTAGCTGCATTATGCAAAAAAAAAAAAAAAAACAAGAGGACAGTAAAATAAATGAAGTTTTAAAAATGTGTACAGTATTAAGGCCTAAAGTATGTGTGGTGCTACCATCCTAAAAAAAGAAAAAGAAGAAGAAGAATCACGTGTTCCATAGTATTTATAGCACAAACTAGTAACTTGTACAAAAATTGCACTCCGCTTCTATAATCACTTCGAGAATAACGAATTATTTGCCGATGTATATTTATACAGTGTTGAGAAAAAAAAGCGTATGCGGGATGCAGGGGATCAGTATTTAATGCGTTTCTGCCCTCGCCACACACTCTTTCAGGCCACGAAGGACCGACCGCAACAGTATTCCATTTGATTTTCGAGTCTTAAAGAGACTGTTTGGAGAGAGAACGACCATTCGACCGGGACAGACGGACGGATGGAGCCTTTGGAAGGTTGTTGCCTTATATGCAAACCTGTTAATCAGCGCGTTTCTAAAGTGCCAACCCTGTTCAGTATTGGAGGAGAGCCGTCTCTCTCTCTCTCTCTCTCTATCTCTCTCTCTCTCTCCGATCAGCACGCTCTCTCTGTTAGCACAGCAGCTCTTTAGTTTACAACGACATTTGTGCAATTTTGTTCTCAGTATTACACCAAACCGTTTTGCGACGACACAGTTGCATCCTTTTATTTGTAGGTTTAAATAACATCTTATTTATGTGGCCCATTTTGTATCTCCTGATTTTATTTATTTCATACTGTACAGTACAGTATTATAGTTCTTCAATAAATAGATCTATTTTAGTAAAATGGAACCTGGAGTTGATGAGAGCATTTATTGTGTTTTGAGACATTAATTGTGAAATGCAATTTTCAATTTCTTTTTAGTTTTTGTTGTTCTTTTATTTTTTGTTTTGTTTTTTTGTTTTTTTCCAGTTAATGGAAATTCCAAAATTTGGGAACTTTTGATACAATATTGTGAGAACACTGTATTTTCAACTGAAAAAAAGAAACAGAGAAAAAAAAAAAAAAAAAAAAAAGAGAGATCCACGTGTCTTTTGTGGAAGTGGAACAGGGACAGTTGAAGCTCAATGTATGATAATATCATGACTGAAAACATACAAATCTTTCCTGAAATGTCTTTGTAAGAGTATTATGGACTTTTTAATTTGTAATTTCTCTTGGAAATGACCATGCTCAAATAAAAGTAGCCAAATTAAAGATTGTTTGAAGACGGCGTGTGAATGTGAGTGAGCGTATGGATTGAATTATCATACGTCGTCCATATATTCATGTGTTTTTGTTTTAGAGGACACTCGCCACTGCGGCTCAGGCTTTGACGCTATGAGAGCGGCGGGAATTTCACCTTTCAAAGGTGATTCTCAGGCTCCGTCATTAGATATTCCTGCGACTTCACAGCCGATGAAGGCCGAGCAGGTTTTCAATGAACTCTTCAAATAAAGAGCAGAGAACCTGTCGAACAAAGCCAGAGCGAGACAGACAGAAAGACAGAGAGACAGCTTAAAGTGTCTTGAGTTCTTACAGCATATGCATATGAAAGCACAGATCAAACACTCTCACACACACACACACACACACCGCATCTCTCTTCTCACCTGATCAATTGAGTTTGCAAATGATGAAAAAAGGAGTAAAGAGTCTGCTGAAGATT
The DNA here is from genome assembly GCA_034779775.1 of Enteromius afrohamiltoni. Lineage (NCBI taxonomy): Eukaryota > Metazoa > Chordata > Actinopteri > Cypriniformes > Cyprinidae > Enteromius > Enteromius afrohamiltoni. The sequence continues at coordinate 11,949 of JAUYWG010002008.1, forward strand.
CCACATCACAAAGCTTTCTTCTGTTCAGTTTTCCAGATTCACATGTTTATTGAGATTTCAACAGTATTTGAACCGAGAATAATAATAATAAGAAGAAGAATACTTAGAACTTATTTTAAATGTATTACAAATTGCCACTGTTTTGGATCTTTCTCTTTGGAAAACAAAACCAGTTCCTGTATGAACACAAACCAATAAGGAGCTACTGGAAACGTGTTGCAGAGTTATTTCTCATAATAATAAAATAACTGCGTCAGATTACGACAGGTGACAGTTTTCTGAAAGAAATGTAACAATTATCAAAAAAACAACGACTGCACAGTTCTACAGAAAAATGTGTTATTGCAGTTTTAGTTTGAAATGTCTAAAAAAACAAATAAAGAAGATTAATAACAATAATAATCATTTAAAAAAACCTCAAGGTGTGAACAGTTTTGACAGCTAGTCCTGGTGTTTCCCGTACAGTATATTTGTACTAACATACATAATTAGGGGGAAAAAAATGAGTTTTGTGCCTGAGGTTATAGTTCAGTGTGACATATTTGGTTTCCAATATAATTTCCATTTGTTCATTATAATTTAAAAAAAGTGATAATTCTGGCAGTCAGTAATATCAGCCAGTTCCTGTATTCATGTAGAACAGCTTTTCAGTGTTGACTCGCTTTTTTTAAAGGATGTGTGTTTCTGTTGTTTTCAGCTGTTGTTTTTATTTTTCATGTGTTTAATGTCTCTTAGAATATTAATTTGTGATAATGAAGCAGCAGTGAGACACACTTAACCCTCCCATCATTGACATCCACTGCAGCCGTTCCAGCTCAATAAGACATTTTAAGCATTCAGGGTGTGACGTTACATCCAACCCACCATGACTATGACCTTTGACCCCTTACCAACCACTTCAGATTTGTATATATATATATATATATATATATATATATATATATATATTTCTATTTATTTAGTCAGGATTTAGACCCAGTGCTGCCCACAGGTCTATCGGCTTTGACAGTCCTTATCTAAAATTTGATATGACTGCACATGCCATTGTGTTATTTATTAATGACAACATGAGTTCAAAATGTCTGATGTGCAAGAGGATCAACATTCATGCATAACAAGGTTAATAAATATTACTAATGAAAGGCCTTAATAATTCTGTGGATCACTCAGAACTGAGTCACACGGCTGCTGTACTGTTCTTACAGTATGTGTGTGTGTGTGTGTGTGTGTTTTGGCGGGTGTGTTGGTATGTTTGGAGTTTCTTCTGTCTGATGATTCACTGCTGCTCTTTCACCAACTGTACAGAGCTCTGAGAGACAGACAGCACTGGGCTCTCTCTCTCTCTCTCTCTCTCTCTCTCTGAATGTCTCTTTCTCTCACAAGCTCATATTGCTGTTGGCTCGGTCCTCTTCTTCAACATCTCTCTCTTGCACAGCTTAAATCTTCCAATGCAAAAACAAACGTCACTCTCACAGATAATATAACAGCACACACACACACTGAACACATGACTCTACACAGTGCAGCCTTTTAGACAGCAGATTGTCATTTTATCAGTATCATTCTATAATTCTATTTTATCAGAAAAATTCTACAAACAAGATTTTGTATCATGTTTCAAAATTGATACATTTTCATTCTTTATATTACTGGTGATAATAACAACAACAATAATATATGTAAAAAAAAATGTTTGAAAATAAAGTTGAATTTGTTAATGCATTAGTAAAATAATTCATGAACTAAAAAACTAAGTATTTAATAATCTAGGTTAATGTTATTTTAAAATATACTGGTCATTTTTAATTAGTATTTGTTCAAAATTCTTTTTTTTTTTTTATCAATTATCCAAATTATAATCCATAAATAAAGGTTATGAGTATGTTCTACATGTTGCAGAAGATCTGAAGTCTTCTCTTCTCTAAAAAACATGTTTGAGAAGGTCTTTTATATTGAAAATAAATTAAACACACTATTCATCAAAAGTTTGAACACACCTGAATTAAATGTTTTGGTTATTTACATTTTCTGCTGAAATGTTAAATGTTTTCTTGTGCGTCACATTTCAGTGACTACATCATTACTACATTTCTATGTGTTGCACTGACTTATATATATTATAACAGTTGATTATATAATATTTGACATCATTATACAAAATGACGTAATACATTTATTTTACATCAGATTCAACAAAGTTAATAGTCAAACATATTATATTGCTAACAAGTTATTTAACAGTGTCAAAATTTCTGATTCACCCTCAAGTTTTGCTGGACTCAGACTTTTGACCTAACTCAATTATTCATGTCTCCCATATGCTGCTGCCTGTACGTGTGTGTGTGTGTGTGTGTGTGTGGAGCGCCTGGCACTCACAAAGAGGGATGGTTCAATGTCGTACAGTCAGACAGACAGATGAGCAGTGAGAGGCCAACAGCTGCTCAGCCCAGAGAGAAACACACACACACACACACACACAGGACACAAATCATAAAGATATACCCAAAATATAAATATATAAAACAAAGCATTTTATAAACTGTAAATATATAAAACAAAGTATAAACCAGAGAGAGAGAGAGAGAGAGGGTGAGATGATACAAAATATGTGTTTTAAACACAACAACGTGTGTTACCATTATTGAGCTCTGGACTGCCAGAAGTGCTGACCTACACTTACAATACTTAGAGTAATTACATTAATGAAGAAAAGAAGATTGTGTTTGAGAAGCTAATTTTAGGCCAATTAATGATTCATTTTTATTATTATTATTATTATTATTATTATTATTATTATTATTGTAGAATGTACTAGGGTGTTTCCATGAACTTTGACCCCAGCAGTGGTTACCTTTTAAACTTTTTAATTATCACTAAATACACTAACATGCACATGCATGCATTCACATCTGCCTTGAACACACACACACACACACACACACACACACACACACACACATACCTACAGTAACAGCCTATTTGGGCTATTCGTCTAAAAAAGGAGAAAGGTAATTATAGGTTTTGCCAGCACGTTTTATGGAGCCTTTGATATGCAGAAACACAGATTTGAGCGGCAGGCAGCAGGTTGTGTGAGTGTGTGTGTGTGTGCTGAGTGCTGATTAGATGCCTGATCAGGGCTCTGACTGCAGGGTCTCAGCTGGGGACCAGGAACATCCTTCATTACGTGTTTCCAGGGGAGTGGAATTGTGCTCGCGTGGCGGCCTGTCGCAGGGGTTATAATCATATCTGTTTAGATTAGCGGTCAGTTATCTTGACATAGATGCCCCCCTAATCCCTCCCCCCTTCAAAATGTGTTCACATAGACTGACAAACAGTCAAAGCGGCGAAACACACTTGGGCCTAGGACAGAACCCTGATGGACACCGTACCGTGATGCAGCTGATATGGTCATGTGACTCCACAGCTGTCTGTCAGGGTAAATATGCTGCAGTTTAACAGTCAGTAATTTAGACCTAACATCCTCATACTTAGTCTTTAACTTGTTCAGCGTTTATAGGCCAACCGCTGCCAATTTACTCGCTGGGTTGGCATAAACGCGCATGTGTTACGAGCAGGCTGTTTATAATAGACTCGCCACCGTTGCCCCTCGCAGTCAGATAATTACACGTTCTGGACTCAAAATGCAAAGCTGAACACGATCAGACCTGTTTCAGGGACATGGAAACCTATGCCTTTTTTCATCTTTCCTTCTATATGTAATTTTTTTAAGGCAAGCATTTACACACAGCCGTTGGGGATTAGGCCTAATGACAGAAGTTAATTATATTAAGTGTAATTTTTAAAAACAGTTCATGAACTGCAAATTATAGTTAAGAGCCCCTTTAATGCTCTTCGTGTTAATTACATGTCTTAATATCGCATAAAAAATAAAGGATCCAAGGAAAAAAGGAGGGGGAGAGAAAAACAATTTGTGAGTACATTAATTTCATTCATCACTCTGTTTAAAACGGTCGAACAGAGTGTTTATACGGTTTTCAGCCAGGGACTTTACTGAGCTTTCTCTGTGCATCTACATGCTAATAAAATTATGCAGTTTTAATAATGAAAAAAGCTATTCAATCACTCCAAGCCTGCACTTGATGCAAAATATTATATTTTTCGTTGCAAAGAAAAAACTAAAATTTGTTGCATAATAACCACAATTGTATACAAATGTTCTTAATGTGATCCAAACCACAGAAGACGATCTGTTCAAAGTGCCACAAACACACACAATGTTCATTTGTAAATACATTGTTGATCTTTTTGCAGAAATCTTCATAGGCCAGTATTTAAAACTAAGCAAGATCTTAATGCACATTCCGGCTCTTTTAGTGGACTCGTTTTTGTTCTCTCTCTCATTTTGTAGTTGCAATAACTGCAATGAAAAGTGAATGTTCATGCAGATGCAGATACAACAGCTTCCTCTGTCTATAAAGTACACATCTCGTCCGCTCACTGTGAAACATTCAGAAACGGTATTTGTCCAGCGGTTAGACTTTGACTCGTATGTGAGCAAACCTCCTTGTCTCCGTCATTTGTGTGAAACAGAAACTGACACTACAAGTCTAGTCGAGTTCATTAGCCTTCTCATAATTATCCTCCAGGCTCTTTGGAGAGATTTCCTTTTTTTTTACCGATCGGTTATGAAGTTCAGCTCTTGAGAGGCAAAGAGACTCTTGACTCGCTCAATTGAAATAAAAGAGGGAGAAAAAGGTCCTGGCCATTTTGTTGCTTTGAAACCTTAATCTATAAAAATTCAACTTTCCTTTATCCTTTAATACCAGATCAAAGAGCCGAGAGTGAGCCCGATTCAAACCCCGTCCATTATGGAGGAAACAGCAGAAAGACTTTGAGAGAGTGCGAAACGTCCTCACACAAAAGAAAAGGTTTGGAGGCTCAATTACTCACTTATTCACCGGCCTAATTTTATGCGCGCTTCATTTGCATGTCATTTTGAGGGCGAGGCAGGAATTTCGTCCTGGTAATTACCCCGCAAATACATTAACGACCCCGAGAGCCACGCATCCGTCTACATGCGTCTCTTCCGCTGGTCGTGGCATGGCGGGAAGCGGTCAGGATGCCGTGATCTTTTTGATGTTGTTTTTTCTTTTTGGAATTGCTGCAATCAGTCGAAAGATTTGTGATATGTTAAAAAGACTCGCCTCCTGGTGTGCGCAACTTCAAATGCCTCGCTTTCAGACCTAACTCACCGTCTCCTGTACGGCCTCCATCTTTGAAGACCTGTGAAATGGGATGTTTCAGATCTGGACCAAGTCCAGGACTGTCGTTTCTCTGCCTTCGCATTTCAGACGGTTTTCTTGTGGAAATGTTTGTTTGCGCTCGTGTGGTGTGGACGCGTTTAATTATTTCATTTCAGTGCAAACGCCGATTTGGCGAGAAGCCGCGTATCGATTATGAAAGAAGGCAGGGTGATTAAAACAGCCGAATTCGTGTGTGAAAAACGGAAAAAAATAAACAGGAGGAAAGAGATGAGGAAGAAAAAAAACAGCAGCTTTTCCTCAGGAGTCAGAGACCACCCTCGGCTCGCTCACTTGTAATCATCTCAGAATTTGCTCAGAAACACTTGCGAACTTGTGTGGGAGTTGTTTTTACTTCATTAAAAGCAGAGTCTAGAGCCCACAAGAACTCTCACGCTGCAGAAACAAATCCTTACCAAAAGAAAAAAAACAACCGGGAAAAATACCACCACGTCCTGGAGTTCTTTTAGAAGTTGACAAAATCTGAATCCTGGGAGGACTCACTGGCGAGGGAGACTCCCGATTGGTTATTTGTGTTTGGAGGAGGGACTTCAATTGAGCTTTGTGTCTCACCTTTAAAGTCATCTCAATACTAGCCCCTTGCCACTCTACAGACATTTAACCTTGTTTGTTTAAATATGTATACATTGAATAATAATGTTTTCAATTCAAATTCGACCATTTGATTAAACTGACGTGTTATTTTATTGTATTTATTTATGTTAACATACCCAAAATGGCAACAGTAACTGTTTTAGTTCAAATATGAAAACTGAAGGCACTCGCTGATTTGAACAAGCAACTTGAAATCAGTAAGGTCATGTGACCTTAATAGCATGCTGCTCTCTAAAACAAGTTGGCCTGCTGCTTCACTTACTATTTTTCTGGAGAAGTACAGGCTACAGCTGGTATACAATTCTAAATATACAGTAGTGTATCTCTTTGATAGCAGGCTAAGGCTCAACAACAAGAAAACGAAAATATAAAGATGTCAATCTGCAAAAAAAGTTCCACAGAAAGATAAAAACCGAAGACACAAACACAGGTATTTCTCTAAAACTCATGCAACTGTTATATGCGTGCGTCATATCCTGGTGTTTAGGCACTAAATTATGTTTCCAGCATTGTATATAAGCAACATGGATTTGAATGCATGGAAGGATGGTTCTTATAAATGGATTCGATGACTGTAAATGAGAGTGACTGAACTGGTATTCATTTCTCTGCTTTCGAAAGAACAGACTCATGCATACTTTTTTTTGTATTTTATTGTATTTTTCATATTTGTTTGTGGGGTTAATTTTAATTTTAATAGGTATTACCTGTAAACTGAATAGACGGAATACTAAAATAAAGTTTTTGGAATGAAAACCTGAAACCCATTTTTGTGTGCTGTCAACTAAGCAGTTGAGATCCAGTGATCAAGCAAAGCTCACAACCAAAACCCCATCTTTAGCAGTTTTCCTTTATTTCCTAGTTTTCACAGCAACACTGAACTTGCAAAGGACGCCTAAACTCTAGTGTCATGTGAAACTTTCTGTACCTGGTTAAATAGGTCAGGTCAAATGTGATCAGACTGGACATTTGATGACAACGACGATGATTTGTTGTTGACCTCAACATTGGTCAGCCTTTTCCTTGAGATGGTCATGGGTGACTCAAGTGTTCGTGCCCAGAGGGACAACCAGTCAAAGTCACAGTGTTTGTACGGGTGGCAGGCCATCCATATGGGTCTTTATGAGGTTTATCTGCTCATGTGCTGTTAGAGCAAACCTGACATGACCAGACATGATGTTTTGCTGCACCTGACCAATGGGCATGTCTGATCCATGTTACATGTCTCATGATTACAGTGTATGACCCGCCTGACATCCGTAAGACTCTCGTAAACTCACAAACTGCCAGTGTAAGATCATCCTGTCTTGTCGAAGTAAAGCCTGACCCATGACACGTGCCAGCTGAGGATGATGAGGAAATTTAATGTCCTCTGACATGAATATGGGTTCAGAAAGTGTTTAAAGCAGATTAAAAAATTGCTTTCATTTTTATTTTCAGTGATCCATCTTAATCTGTCTGGAAAATTACTTCTCGGCATTCTTCTGTTGTGTTCCATCTGTGACGATATGCATTTTAATCTACTGTGAAATCTAATAAGAACAAAAGTTACGACATCTCAAGCCATCTTTTCGATCAGAGGTCACCGAATGCTTTAGGAAAAAGTAAAATAAATCACTTCTGATCTGCTGCACCTTCATTAAAGGATCACTTAATAATTTTCTGCGGAAAACAACAAGCAGCAGGTGGTCAACAATCTTGAAACCTGCCTAGACCATATTTAGCAAAATAGTAATGCATTATATTTTGCATGAATAAAATGTGTTTCAGGTTGTTGTTTTTTTTGTTTTGTAAGGTGTGCTATTAGCATTACTGTAATATGAAAACAAATAGTATTTATTTATCACGGCAATAATTGTTCCACTCGCCTTTAATTTGTGCATATTTAAATAAAACATTGTGTTAATGTTTTCAGTGTGATAGAGTAAACTAGATTTTGATTTGTGGCTGCTCAGGTCTTTGATTCTCAGTGAAACACTTTATTCTGATGTCTGCCTTGATTTATGTGGAGTGTGCTGGAGAATATCAGTATGAAAGCCAGTCTTTGTAGTGTAAATAATAATTTAGATGATTAAATAGATTGCAGTTACTATGCAAATAGATTCAAGAAAAAAAAGACCAATCAGGACTCAGTATGCAAATATCACGATATCATTATTACTGTTACATCTTTAGTGTTGAAATATGATCAGTGTCAATATGAGCTTTTAATCTTACATCTAATATCACATTTCTGAAAAAGTGGCTAAAAAAGGTAAACGCATTTCAGTAATGGCTCTTTTAAGAGAAATGCGCTTGATTGTCATAATGACAAAAATGTAAAAATCCGTGCATGTTTTCGCGAGAATCACTCTGGAACTAATTTCTTATAATGAGTTCAGTTAATAAAAGCACTGAAACTCCTCTGAAATGTTTTGGGTGAGGGAGTTCTATGGCGAAGTATCAGAGGAGAGTGTAATAGTCCTGAGAATAACAGACTTTGAAAAGATGCTGTTAATTTGTATATTCTCTCTCGCCTCTGATGGGAAGACACTGAGGACTTCAGAATTCCTGTCAGAGTACCGAGTGTTCAAACCGCGATGCCCGGATCCACTTAAAGAGCCACTCACGCCTTTAATATGTAAATGAAAGGTATGCAGAGATCTGATGCTTTTATTAAAGAAATCTGCCCCGAGGCTCACGGCCGCCCCACTGCTGCGGAAATGCAGTTACACGCCGAAATAAACAGTTGTTAAAAAGGATCACATGAGTTTGTATCTGGGAAGATGAAAAGCTAATTGACATGAATAATTTATTGTGATGCGATATTTTATATAAATCAAACAGGAGAGAGAGTGAAAGCAAATATTTCACATATTATCAGGACCTCCGAATATTCATAAGAAATGATCTGGGTGTCGAGCTGCTGCTCTTTAATCTGCTGTCTGAAGGTCAATGAACTACATTCACCGGCTGACACACAGCGAACTTTCAAGAGCTATTAGAGATCCATAAATGATTCAAGCACAGAGCCGTAACACACCGCTGAATAAAATCGTCTCATTTACCTTCATAAAGGTCTGAGTGCTTCTATTATACCAACACACACACATAGATGGAGGTGAGGATAGACTGATTTAGTCGTCTACATCTTTAAAGACCAGAGAGATAAAATCACATCAGTGAGCCGCGGAGAAAATTATTAGTTTTATCAAATGCGATTCGACAAGATGTGAAGAATGATAAAATAATCTCTATTCAGGTCTCATCCTGTTGTTGTCAGAGCCGCTTTATATCCTAGATCCTGAAGTGAATTTTGCTGTTTCATATTTAATGGCATGACGAGTTTCTGGGCTCTTGAGTGTTTCTGGAGCTCAATGGGTAGATTACGGCACTGGCAATGCCAAGGTCATGGGTTTGATTCCCAGAGAATGGATGAACTGATATAATGTATAGTTTGAATGTGCTGTGGATTGAAGCATCTGCTAAATGCATTACAAATAAATGCCATAATTTGGTTATCCTTTCCTTTTTATTCAAAAAAAAAAAGAAAAGAAAATGTTTGATAGCGCATGCTCCTGAATCAACATCCTCCAAAAAATAAAGAATATTATTCTGCTTGATCGAATCAAGTTAGTCACTACTGATTTAGTGATCGTGGTGTAGAAAGCAGACTTCGTTGACATCACTGGCATCGCATTTTGGGATTCAAACCTACAACCTTTAGGTATGTAGACCCATTTCCAAGAGCTATAGAGTTTGGATTGTCTTCACTTGTATTTTCTCTTTTTCTCATTTTATTCTTAAATAAGTGTCCCAGTATTAGTGCTCATTGGAATCACTTATGGGTTTTGAACCTACAACCTTTATTACCACTTTACTTACATCCATTATTGAAACCAAGCTGAAATTTCTCACTATAGCTTGTAGAGCATGTAGAGTTCAGAATAATGCTCATGGGAATCACTCCAGGGATCTGAGTCTACAACCCTAAGGTTAACTTTAAACCACCGATTTCCTGAGAATCAAAGATGAAGTTTGCCTTTGTATTACTGAAGGGATATGGAGTTAGAACTTTCATTATAAGTGTTTTCTGTTATTCTTCAATAACTGAATACAGGTTCAGCCCTTGTATCCTGTGGTTTACTGCTCATGGGAATTGCTTCTGGGATCTGAACCTACAACCTTTAGTTTACCAGTCAGCCACTTTACAAATCACCACTGCTGAAGCCGAGCTGAAGTTTGCTATTGCATAATGAACACTATATCAATTTTGGAATTTATTTAGCGTTTGGGAATCACTTTTGGGACTTTTGTTTGCAAAAACAAAAAACCCTTTAAATGTGGATTGAGTCACCATGCACATGTCTAGCCTTCAGAGCTTTAGGCTGATGTCAGGTGGAAATGACATGTCCAAATGACCCATTAGGAGTGTCCATCTCAGATGAAGGAGTCCATTCTTCTCCAGGAGCGATGGCTTGGACAAAGGCGTCTCTTATAACGCTGAACTTTTGACGGCTCTGTTTCGTTTCTCCAGATGCTTTGGTGGCTGCATTGCAGTGGGTGAATTCCTCGCATTTCTGCATGTTTTCCGCACTGATGTTCCTCTGTAAGTGTGTCTTTGTTCAAGCCCTCCCATGGAGTGCCCTCCTCAACCCCAGACCCTTGCCCTGCAATGCTTCTAAAACTATTCACCTCCATCCCCCTCGTGAATGACGAATCTTTGCGCTTTTGATGGATGAGGGTCTCCTCTTCACCCACGTTGTGGTTTGGAAAGCCGGGATGGGTTGTGTCATTTTGCATCACATCTCTGTTGTAGATGCTCAGAGAATGTGTCATCCAGACTGGCTGCTTATGTAGGCGACCGCTGTGTTGAACTGGAGTTCTGCGTGAAATCGGGATCGTTTGCAAACGTAGAACATGCTTGTTGACGTGGGCATTTGGGGAATCCTTGCAATTCACCATGACGTGATTCGAGAAATCTCAGGCCACCAGAAACTGACCAACTCCAGCCCGTGGAGACGTGGAGAATCTCACTGGACTTGGAAATGGATTCTTATTTAAACGTCTGCGGTCTCTGGACTGGAACACCATTAGAGAATGGAGAACATTAACACTCACATAATTAATTCCTCTTTCTTTTTTTTCAGAATACATTTTAATTCTGAGTGACTATCAAATTATTCAAGTGTAAGATATTTTAGGAAAGACAGCGGTCATGGTTTCAGTGGTTCAGTGGTCACTTTCCAGCTCCTTAGGTGTTTATTAAAAACAACTCTTCTTCTTTTACTTGAAAAATAATTTGCTTGAAAAATGAAATTCTGTCAGCAATTACTCTCCCTTAAGTTATTTGTTATATTTAAAGATTCACACAACTCTTTTGCATGCAGTTGAATCTTTAGCTACAAAAAATATCAAAGCATCATTACAGTATCAATACAACTCATTTAAAAGAGAATTGAGAGGGATATTATGAGTAAAAACCAGTCAAATCTGCATTTAACCCATCCAAGTGCACACACACAGCAGTGAGAAGTGAACATCCACGCACATACACACAGTGTGAACACACACCTGGAGCAGTGGGCAGCCATTGCTGCGGTGCCCGGGGAACAGTGTCTTGCTCAAGGGTCTCACCTCAGTCATGATATTGAAGGTTGAGAGAGTGCTGGTTATACACTCCCCCCACCCAGAATCCCTGCCAGACCTGGGACTCAAACCCGCAACCTTTGGGTTACAACTCCCTATCCATTAGGCCATGACTTGCATAACACCCTTGATATTCGGTCTAATTTATGGCGCTTGACTGCATGTTGTTGTTTGGAAAAGAGCTGCATTCTCCTTTTGCGTTTCACGGAAAAATAACATTTGTTTTTGAAGAGAGCAAGAAAATATGAAGCCAAAGTTCTGTTGCTGTTGCACGTTGCAAGACTCCTCTGTTCAATGCTTTTGGCTGTGTTGCAAGTTTTGCAATCGTTTATTATGGGTTTTCTTTTCCGTTTATCCGAATCATTTATAAAATGTTTTTTTGTGACTCCGTTTTAATTTTCCCGTGTCTGGCTGCATAGCATTCCATTAACGTGCGGTAATTCGTAAATATGAACGTGTGTCTGGTGACGAGGTTCTCAGCTAAACAGAAGTGATCGTGTGTGACAGGAAGGAGCCTCAGTCATTCACCCGGCCCTTATCCCATCAAATGCTTTTCACATCAAGACAATATTGGAGCCGAGTGCTGCGAGCGCGCCGAGGTCTGTGAGCTAATGCAGGGTGAAGCCATGCCATCTCCCCCCCTGAGCTCTTTGTGTCCTGTGCCTACCGTGGCACTGTATGGGTTCCGTATGGGCTTTTACAGATGCATGCCCGATCCTCAGAGAAAGCCTCTGTTTACCTCATACAGTGGAGCATGGCATTAGCAATGCTAGGTCATGGGTTCGATTCCTGGGGAATGCATGTGTACCTCAAATGCAAGCAACTGCCAAATGCATGAATGTAAAAATTTTGATTGCTCCGAGATTTCCCAAGGCTCCAGAGATCTTAGTTAGGCAAGTTCATGCAAATATTGTTGTGCTTTAGCTACTGTAACTATGGTCACATGTTCCATTGAATTCCATTGAACTCCGTTGGTAATGATGGAACTTGTGACCATAGTTGCTTTTTGGGAAGCATATCCCAGAGCATTTGGTCTTGCAATAACTTGAAATGTTCGAGTTTATGGTCTGATCTGAGCATATCATAGAATAGTTTGAGACGTTGTTCCGGCCTTTTCTAAAACGGGCGAAACACATACAAATTTTTGGGATCACTTTCTTGGGAGACACATCTGTAAAGGATTCCCTGTTTGATTTTATTTTTGCTCTCTAGGAGAAACAACTGCAATATTAATAAGATCTCATTTGTAATTTTGTAACATTTGTAACCTACAAAAGAACCAAAGGCAGAACGACATCCTTGCTGCTTACAACACAAAAAAAGAGCAAAAGCTAATTGCATGTGTCTGTCTAAAGCCATTTTGTTCAATGCTTGAGTGCATTTAGCACTAACTAACAGCAGTGTGTGTGTGTGTGTGTGTAAGCTCTAAAGGTTAGAGTATGTGAAGGGTTTGTGTGTAATTACCTGAAGTACAAAGGCTCTTCCCAGAGGCCCAGCGAATGGAAGTGTCTACTGTCAAACACCCTCATAGAAAGCAGCTCCATATCATTAATCTAAATGAAACTCTCCTGCAGACCTCAGCTGAACAGGTTTGTAAACAATTAAGTTAAAACTAAATAGACCTGTCAAGGTTGAACAGGGTTCATGGCATCTCAAGAAAGCCTGGAGAGCGAGACAGACACTTTTTGCCTCCAAGAAAGTTTCTTTTTTTTTTACACCAAACCTCTTGATGAAGTCCTTTTGACTCATTTTGGCTGTTTTCTTAGTTCCTCGTGAAACTGTGGATTATGGATTTTTATGAAATAATTGGGAAATATCAAGGCTACTGCGGAAATTACTCAAAGCATCAATGTAAGCAGGACACTCGACCGTTGCGGTCATCGTTTTGGTCAGGTCTCGTGCGTGTTTGTGTTTAACGACGTGGTTGTGTTTAAGTGTGACTACAGCTGTGTCGTCTCAACACGACGCCTGTTTACAGGAGCCGTTCGACAGCAGACGGATGCAGTTAATGCTCTCTGCTTTTGTGTGCAAATGAGTTGTTTTGTTTGTCTTTGGTTAAGTTTGATTTGCTGTGTCTGTGTGCTGATGTTGAGTTGAGTAACCGTGTGTTCTCTGCTCTCAAGAGAAAGACATGAGCACCCGGAAAAGCTTTTCCCAACGCCGCCAGCTGGTTTTCATGTTCCCAAACCTACAGCAGACCGGATAAACTGACAGTGCTACTGTGAGTTAGATACTTAGAAACCTCAGTGAACAATCCACGCTGGAGTTTGCGTGAAGAATTAGCAGAAATGCACTTGAATGTGAGCGAGTCCAGCAATGCGAGCTTAATTTTGTGCATCACTGTATCATAAAACGCATCCGAATGTAATTCATAGGTTTTGTTTTCATTTGAGTTGCTCCACCAACAATAAAATCCTATTTGTAATTCACGTGACTCCGAGCCCTAGTGATTTAAACCCTAGCGAGGGCAGAGCTCGGTTTGGACACTGTGTGCCCCCCACAAAGAAAGGCGTGATACGAGTGAAGGAGGGGTGCACAAAAGACGAGATGTGGAAGGGAAGGAAATGGGTTTATTTATAGCGGGTATGATAGATCTGATTGGACGGATGGAATGAGGTGATTGATTAGCTAATGCGGCGCCAGCTGTGGTTGATTCGCACACGGTCCTCCCGAAATAAGTTCTGCGACATCACATAGTTGTTTAGTATTATTCACCAAACATGTTATAATTAGTATTTTGCTTTCAGCGTGAGCAGAAAATTCGATGGACAAAGATGTGTTAGTCAAACTGAACAAGATGTGAGGATAAAAAAGAACCTTGTAAGGGAATAAAAACCTTTTATTTGACAAATCACAAGTACTTCAGATGACCCTTGTTGAAACGTCATCTCAGTACGTCTGCTCTTGTAGTGCTCACGATAACTGTAACTTTCCTCAATAAAACCCAGATTTCCCTTCTGAAAGCTGGTAAATGACATATATTTAAAGCATACCTCCTGGCTACCGTATGCCCTGAAATGTCTTTAATAAGGATGAAAGAGCTACTAGTAAAGCTCTGCTTTTAAATTAGAAATGACCCACTGCAGAACTGACTTCATGGAGGTTAGTATTAAACACCACACGTTCATCTTTTCTGATGTCTGCAGTTAAAATCATGATTATAGCAGTTTCAGAAACGTCTACTCCCAGTAAAACTCTACACATGTTCTGTATATCAGATATTCAGGTCCGCAGTGTCTTGATTCAATCTGAGCTCTAGAACAATCATCTCATTCAGAATGGAATATTGGTGTTCTTCTCTGCATATCTTAACAGATATATGAAGCACATATGAAGCACAGTATGTTATGAAATCTGTTTTGGTAGTACAGATCAGTGTTGCACATGATTTCACTACATTGCAAGTTTCATTTAGCATTTTCGTTCGCAATAACATGTTTTTCAGTGTAGTCAAAGAATCTGGATAAAAATTGCAACATGCATCAGAAGGTCAAGCATCTTATATTGTTATATACAGTATTCAAATGTAGTAATCCATCAAGGTATTGCATGCACTTCATACAGAAAATGTAAATGCATTGCTTTTTTTTTTTGCTTTTTTTCCCAGAAACGTAATATTAAGCTTATAATGCCTACAAGTGAGTGCAATGCAAGTATGACGTGTGTCACATTTATTTTATTTTAATTTATTTTTATACATACTGCTAAATACGTTATTGAAAGATTGTTGTCCAGATGTTTGTTTTGGACTTAATAATGGCCAATAATAACGTAATAACCTGTCCAGCTATGTTTTCTTCACTGTTATGTGCATCAGGTTAAACAAGTGCAAAAGGATGATGATTATCTCAGTGCGGCGGGTTGAATACGTCTGTGTGTGATTTAGGTGTTAACCGTATTAAAGCCGTCTGAAAGTGTGTGGTTAAGCTGAGTGTTGCCAGGTGTGTGTGTGTGTGTGTAATGCACTCAGAAAACCACTGCAACTACTGTCATTTTGACCACAAACCTCAAAAACCTTCAGAGGCACCTTCATTAGGGCAAGCTTTCAAGTTGGTTTGACAAAGACTTCTGTCTGAAAGTAAAAAAAAAAAAAAAAAGCTTTTGAAGTTTTACATTTGTCTAGTGTATATATATTAACAGTGACTGCATTATCTGGAGTGCTTTATCTAGAGTACAGCAAATGTTTTTGAGATGATAGATAGACTGTAAAACATGACTGCAATTTTTACGGTAAAACCCTGTTAGATGGTTAAATTCCTGTAAAATTTACAGGAAAAAAAAAAACATTCAATTCTCAGATTTCCCTGCATTGCATTTCAAATTTGGTTTCAGTTTGATGTTTTTCTGTTTTGTGAAACTGTTTCTTCTTTTTGCTTTCTTATCAGTTCTGTTTATTAGGGTTGTATGTTGTTAAATGAATGTTTATTGCATATTTGAGTTCATATTTATTTCATTTATATGTTCATATTTAGAAGCTGCCTGTGACGTACTTTGGTTAATCATGTGACTTTCTCACCTGGTGCTTTTCAGTGCATTACAAAACTACCAAACAGATTTCAGTACTTTAATGGGTTGGTATATTAACGTTATATCAGTTAATGAAATTACGGTATGTAACTGTAAATTTAACCTAAAACAGTAAAACCTAAAATGTTGTTACTGTATTTTTTACAGTCGAATTCCGGCATCCACAGCTGCTGTTGTTTTTTGCAGTGTTTTTCACAGTGTAGATAGATAGATACAGTATGATGTCTGTGATGATAAATGTGTGCTGTGTGCACAGGAGTTTCTAGACGCAGAACGGCTCTAATCAGGATGGTTTTCAAAGAGAGAGGAATGTCTTTGTTTCTGAGTGAAGTGTGGGGTTCTCTGTGCGCAGGATGTCCCTGAGACTATTCTTGGCAGCGCTGGGCTGAAGTAGGGGGGTTTCATCTGGTTTAACTCAGGCATCTGCACGGGTTCGGGAGCCCCTTTTGTTCTGGAGTTTTGATTGAAAGTCAGAAAGGGCAGGAAATGCAGATACTCCTGGATGGGACGAGGCTAGTGCAGACTCGTGGATCGAACCACATGAAAGCTCTGGAGATGAGGGAGATCTGGGGGCTGCTAAAGAGAAGCTCATGGCTTCAGTCTTCATGTCGCCGGCAGCAGGATGTCTTTTATTAATGGCACTCATCGCCGCATTCAGACCCAGTTTTGTGTGTTCTTAAATTGTCTGTCTTTAGCTACATCGGTTTTTGATGAGAAAAAAAACATAAAATCCCTTAAACATTATAACTCAAGCTTTTTTTTTCTTTGAGAAACTATTTTAATGCTAAGTGCAGACACTTATTACTTCACTAGCGTGGAGAAGTTGGGTTGCTTTGTGAAGTTATCACTGCGAGCCGCATATTTGTGGACCTTAACCTTGTATAGAGTTAAATTGGGTTAAAGCTCCATCAGATCTATTTTCAGAGGTTATTCATCAGCGGGAGGAACTGTCTCGTTTCTCTTTAAATGTCTGGCTGATCACAGCTCCGTCTGAAACATCTCATGGTTGAAGTGTGGAAGATATTAGTCATTATTAAAGCTAACCCGATCTGTGACTAATGCACTTAATTGTTTAGAAATGAAACATACATGAAAACAGCTTTCAAATACAGTGTTCTTGTGTTTCTATGATATATCTGAGTTTTGTCAGGACCCCACACAGCTGATGCTCTGATACAAAACAGACTTAATGTAGATTATTAGTAATTTCACATTGGCACGTTGCTAATGCAATGACATTATACTTTTTCCATGTTACACGTTTCAACAGTATTTTTTAAATCTGTAATTTTTACAGAAAAAAAAACTAAACAAAAAAAACATCACTCTAATCATTATATTTTTTTTTATTGTCAACTTAATGCATGTGAGAACTAGTTTACCATACAGTTCACTATGTGTTGAAAAAAACTCACTGGAGAGATGCCACATATGATGTTAGATAAATGGTTGTGCTTGTTTATGAGGGTGTCGTGGACTGCATTTTCTGTAAATATATTTGTTGATATTTATTGCTTTTAGTGTTGTTTGATACACTAACAGTGTGACTTTGTACATTTTTTTCCATTAGTATTAGCCATGTTCTATGAACTTTAATTCAATGTGCAGCTTTATGCAAACCTGTTTTATAATTAAGGTAGTTATCAATATCTGATTTTAAGAGCTCTAATAGAAATTTACCCATTACTGAAAGGAGACGAATTGCCTTCATTTGATTTTTGTAACCTTCTTGGCTGTAAAACAGGCTTTGCCCTACTTTAAAAAATACTCAAAAAAACGTGAATACAAAAACAAAAGTTAGAATGAGAATGAGCAAATATTAATTTTAAAAATTGTCATTGCATATGTAATTATTATTTCTTTTTGCTTTGTTTGTGAAAATATGACATGCCGTTTTTTGAAGTGCATTGTTATCATACTTGAAATGTATTTATTTATTCATTCATTTATCTATATATATATATATATATATATATATTGTTTTTCTATTTTTCTATATTTATTTTTATAACCATGAATTTCTAGCAACCACTATTCTGTTGTAGATGCAGTGACATTTTGACAGATACTTTGGCAAAATTAAGCCAAAGCAATTCATACCTTTCCCAGCAGAAGCCTGCATGTTTGAACATGAAAAGCACTCGAACCTCCTCTGCTCTCTCCTTTGCAAACCACCCTGATTTAACTGCAATGGTTTTCTTCAAAAGCGTGTTTTTGTGAGACTTCCAGCCACCGGGTCCCGACTGACTCATCTCTCGCCCAGTAAAGCCACTGTCACTTCATATTCAGCCTTCCGTAATATTGGAATAACAAACAGCAAACGCACGGCACAAAGACACTCTAATGAAAATGCTATAATTGACTCTGTTGTGGGACTTTATCATTAGTTGGGGCTTGATTTGGAGGCATAATCTGCTTTTGCTGGTGGCAGCCTCTGTGCTAGCGGGTGAACGTGCTAATAAAGTAGCAAGCGCTAATGCTCAGCTAATGCACTTGTAATGGTCGTGTTTGAAAGCTGGAAGCTTTATCATTGTGTTGCACAAGAGCCAACAAATCTAAAACCTTTAACAAGAAATAATTAGGATCTATTTAAACTATGCGACGCTGACCATATTCTTAAGACGCGGCTAAGCTTGTTAACCACTGCGGATACAATTAAAGGCTTTAAGCCTGCTAAACTTAACCAAGAATTTTATTACCTGAAAACTGATTATGGTTGGCAGGATTGCGCTGGTTTTCAGCCCACAAAGCTGAAAAGTTTCCATCCAGTGCTGACATTAACAAATGCTGCTGCATTATATAACGTTTAACAGATCGTTAGTCAACGTACATTCGAATAGATAGAAATGTCAAGAAACTTGATGCATATATTTTCATATGCATTCATATCTGCATGGGCTAGTGATCTGTTAAGCATTAGGCTGCATAATATTTGTTAATGGCTTATTAATGAAAGTTATTATGAAGTGTTACGCAAATTCTTTGCATAATGGCACACATTTAAAAAATCTAATTATGAAACTCTAAATTCTGATTGGTGGTTGGAAGGTGCTTTGAAATTCTGATAAACACAAACATGCTGTATGGATGCACCATTACATTAATGAAGTGTATTAATTGGTGAACACGCCCTTAATTACATATAGATGTAATGTATTAGACATTGGTGGGCTTGATCATATTAGCTTTACTTTCAGTCCGTGCATTACTCTGATTCTAGCACTTATTGCGTTATTTTGGCATGTTTTGGATGACTTTAAGACTGGTTTGCAGACTGCGTGTCGTCGTCCCGTGCAGACAGAGATCCAGCTAAAATTAGTCCAGTCTGCGTATTGTAACGTGTTCCGCCACACTCTTTAATTTCTTCAGAGTTTAACATTAAAAATCAGGTCAACCTTTAAGATTTATGCGCAGAAGAAATTAATGGTATGCTATTTTTATGCTGAAGATCGACTGTTAATTTGATATGACCTCAGTCAAAGGCGCCGAAACAACAAACTCTCCTACTTCCAAAGACAAACGCAGGGTCCCCAGCGCCGTAGCGCAAATGAGCCCATCTGAGGGCCCGGCTCTTATCAGCATGCTCACAACACACACACACACACACACGGCCAACGCAAAGGCCTTTATGAAAGCAACACTGCTACTCCTGTGACGAGACACACAGAGCTGATTAAAGGAGCATTTCACGCAAACGTTTCATAGCATTATTTACTCTCCTAATGTCGTTCCAATCAGAACACATACCTGTAGCTCAATAAAAATCCATAGTTTATGGCCAAGGTCATAGGTTTGATGCCCAAGAATTACATAGTTGATTATGTGTAAACCTTCAATGCAATATTAGTCACGAAATCTTGAAAAATCTTATTCATGGAAGAAATGCATGTAAAACGCAGTGTATATGTTTGTCTTAACAAGAGGGTGAATAATGTTTTCAGAAACACTTTAAAGCTTACATTAAAAAAATGCATCAATACAAATACAGTTAATACTAATTTAATACACAATATTTGTAATGTGTTAATCATTTCTTGTAATGCACCATATATGCTTATATGCACTGGATGATCTGTACCCACTGTTATAATACTTTTTAGCATAATTCTATACTGAGTAATATTCATAGGTTTTGTTTTAGGGTTATGCATAATTCATCGCTATTATAATAGTAAGACATGCAACTTGTAAGAAAGACTAAAATAAAGTGTTTCATACTTTTTGTTACAACTTTAGTGCATATATATAATACAAGTATAATGCACTAAACACATGACAGACAACCAATTTCAGATCTAAAAAAAGGCATCTACAGTATAATGCATTGCAGTAAAAATAATACTAATATTATTGAACATTATGTGTAATATTAACATAATATTAACCAACAATAAGCTATATATTAAAATAGAAATACAAATATTATTAACAGATGCATTTTTTGAATTTAATAATGCATGAGTAAATTTTAAAATGACCTAAGTGCTCTAGAAGTATTATTATTATGATTATTATTTTGGCTCAAATTCTTGCTAACTTACAGGTACATGGTTCTTAATCTTGAACTGTACTTTAAGCTTTTCCATGTTGTTATTTTTTAATAAACATAACTAGTGGCTGTAAATCAGTGACATGCTTTTTTCTCTTTTATTGCTCTGTTTCTGCTCTGTTTGCGTTCAAACGGGCTGCACACTTTTGAATGGACTCCTTCAACAGATCAAAACGCCTCCATCTGAAGCCTGAGCTCCCTGAGGAAGTCTCTCTCTCTCTCTCTCTCTCCTCATCGTTTGATGTAGGTCACCTCAGTCCTGCTCTGCTCCTCTCCTTCCTGACTGAACAGGTTGACCTTTGCCCTTTCTCTGTTGACCCGCCGCTGTTCATCTGAAGAGGTTTCTAGCGCGGTCTGCTGTCACGGCTGTAATTAGCTCAGATTTATGAGTTCCGAGTAGCACTATTTAGCCGTATCTCTCGCTCTTAATCACCAAACATTTGTCCAGCATATTCTTCTACATGTCACATACTGATACATATTTAATGACAGCTGTGTCTTCTCATTACAGTGACACACGTGACTTTTCTCTTAGAAAGAGAGCGGATGAGTGTTTACTGTGACGCTGGAAATGCACTGCAGAAACAGAACAATCCTGGAAATGGTCAAATCTTGTTCTGTGGCGTTCGATGTGTTTTCATGTTTATACTCTTTCCTGCATCCATATATGTTGCATGAACTCAAACATAACACCACTTGACAAAGTTTGTAACACAGTGTGATTAGTGATGTAAACAATAAACAATACATTTATTACATTATTGATTCATCCTTGTTAATATTGGTCATTAACAATACAACTGTTCATTGTTAGTTCATGTCAGCTCACAGCGCGTTAACTGATTAAACAAACACAACTTGTGATATAATAAGATTAATAAATGCTGTTTATTAAGCAAAAAAAAAGACAGAAAAGAAAATGAATTACATTTTTACATAAATGCATAAATTCATTCTATAAACCCTTTCCCCATAATGTTTGACTTTAGTTTCTTATGAAAATGGTTACCTTGTCATCATTATGTATACATTTTGAACTTTTTGTAGCTATTTTTTTAACCCTAATTCTAAAACACTCAGAATCACTGAAGTCATGCATTTTTATTTGCATAAATAAAAACATGCAACCTTTTACTATGTTATATTAACAAATATTATTTGTGCATATATATATATACATATAAAACACTAAAAAAGCCTAATGTTTATCTACTAATAATATTTCTAATTGTTTCTTGGGGTGAAAGTGACATTGACGTGACAGGTTTGTGACATTCCAAACAAGCTCTCTCTCTACAACAAAGCTGAATGTTTACGGTAAATAAGCGCTGAACGTTAAATGCGCAGAGGTAATCACTGCAGCTCTGTTCTCCTGTTTGCTGAAGATTCGTTACTGGAGGCCACCTAATTATTCACAATAATGCTTAATTAATATGCACAAAAGACGTGTGCTCCACAAAAAATGTTGTTGATGATTTTTAATTTTCCAAATGATCTTCATCAGCGCGCTGTTAATTATTTGACCGTTTTAGGAACCGGCAGGCCTTTCACTGCTCAACGGCAAAAAGAAAAGGACAGAATTGATTATTAATGCACGACAATAAACCAGACAAATCAAGCACGTTACCTTATCTGGGGCACAGCTATTGTTGTAAAATTGTTTGTCTGAAAACATTTAGTTGCCAGATTTCTTTAGACAAATGAAGCGGCTGATTCTACAGTGACACGCGCTCATTAATATTTGAGTGATAATTCTGATGATTGGGGGAATCTGAGCCCTAAATAACTCTGGGATTCTGGCGTTTCTCTCAGAGTCCCCTGCTGTGGCGTTTAATCAGACGGCTGTGGCTTTAAAGCTCACCTCGCTCTGAATCTTGGGTTCATAAAGTCTTTAAGTGTGTTCTGAAAGCTGGAGCTGACCGGCCCAGATGAAGACGACTTGAGAAGATTTTCCTCCACCTTCCTGTTCACTCTTATAAAGCTGATCCTATTGAGTTCCCAGAAGCCTCGGTCCTGAGCGCAGCAGAAACAGAGCAAAACACATCAATACTGAACACTGCAGAAAGACTTCAGAGGAACTCCAGGCCTGCACATGCTAACAACTCATAACGTGTGAAACTAAATATTAAACTCAAAATGATTATTTCCCGAACAGGGTTTAAGACTGGTCCTAGATTAAAATAAATGTTAAGAGCTGTCTAAACTGGAAAAGGCTTGCACTGAGATATCTTAAAATACATCATTGCCATTGTTTGGTCTTAAAATAATACATTTTTGTAAGACGTGTTTCTAAAAATTCCTAAATTAGCAAATGTGTAGTCCTGGCTTAATCAGAATTTGATTTGTCTGATATTAATGTGTCAAACTTGTTTTCTTGGCAATAAGAGTCACTGTACCTTAAATAAGTCGCATTGGTTTTCTTAAGTTTTCAGAAATACTCCGGAGATGAACTCACATTTGAAACGTTTCTGTAAATTCAACAAAAAACATATTTAATGTACTGAAACTGAATTTGTTTTTCATTAATATGAATGAGATATATGAAGAATTTGTAAACTTTACAATGGCAGGAAGTGAATCACTGTATATATATATACAGTACAACTCATATTGTTGATGATGTTTGATTTGGGCTCTGAAGGACGCTGTGGTCCTGCTCGGGTCTCTCCTGTATCTCTGAGGCAGATGTTCTCTGGTGTTGGAGGTTATGAGTCTCGCTCTGCTGAAGAACACAGGCCTGTAGATGCCGTCTCTGCCAGGAGCTCGCTGGCCTCTGATTGGCCGCTGGCTGGAGTTTGGCTCCAGCAGTAATTTGCCTTGCAGGGATCACCACACTTTGATTAAAAAACTCCGCTTCTGCTTTAATCCGTCCAGGCAAGCTGCTGAAATCTAGGTACGCAGAGAAACTCTGGAGAAATCCACGACCTGCAGACTGTTGTTTTCCTCCTCGCTAAAGTCTGTGAAACCCAAAACAGCTTCAAGTGTCTTGTACTTGGAGAATGAAGAGCTCCCCAAAAAACAGAACAAGAGTTGACAAAACTCAGTTCCCTTACAGCCACAAAGAGCATGTCCTCTTATACACGGATGTGTATCAAACACTTGATCGATACTGAAGTCAGCTCCCTTTTTTTAATGCAATTGACAATTGCTTTTTCAGAATCGCACAACATTTTTACACCATCACATCAACTTACAAATAGTAGATGATTTTACAAATCTACTGTTTTTTTTTACAAAAATGCGAAAAAGTTTATCTCTCAAAATGATCCCTTTTTCCAGAATGGCAATATGTATATATATATATGAAATGAACCTGCATTTATGAGGGAAAAAAACAACACGAGACTTATTGCAAGATGTAATCTTATAAACTTAGCATTCCAGGATCAAAGTCAAAATTGCAGTTAGATTGTTTGCTATACAAATAGCTTTTATATCTCACAATTATCTTTTACACAGTTACCCTGCTTGTTTGTATGTTTTTTTCTTTGGAAAAAAGCCTGCTTTTCATATTTATATACTGTATATATGAGCCTGATCTCATGGTAATCTGAACGTATTTTACGAGGTGAAAATCCGCTCGTAACAACCTCGCTCATACGAATTCATGCGATAATCACTAAATCGCACACATTTATATGTGTGTGTTTGTGTATTTCTAGTTTACAATATTTTTTACATTTTCTTTTATTATTCTATTTTTATGTACAGTATGTTGATGTACTTATCAAAAGAAAACAGGATTAGCCATCAAATAATTTCTACAGAGTCAATTAAACATGTAAACACTGAGCAAGAAATCATATTGTGTCTCATATTCAAACAGAAATCATGTGGTTGATTTAATGCCAAACACAAGACTTGTTTACCTTACAAAAAGCAAAAATGCTACTAAATGCATCATGTTTGGAGAGAACGGGTGACATGCTCCAGCAAAAAAGTCTTGGATTAATTCAGTGTTAAGCTCTTGTCGTCCTGGACTGAAAGTCACGGCTAAATATATATCACACACAAAAAATGTCACCAAATATTTTCAAGATCATCGCTATTCAAGTTTTTCATTGAAGGAAGAAAGGAAGGGTTTTAGTAAATATTTTCAGACTGACAGAAAATAATGTTTTCTGAGAAACACACACACACACACACACGTTTCCAGCCAGTTGTTGATTCAAACAGGTACTTTTGGATGGAAACCTCGAGATGGATTTGAAAGTCATCCAATTAGAAAAACAGTGCAGATATGATGTTCTATCAAGCACAAAATATATTTTGCAGTTATTCAGTGGCAATATTCAGAAGCAAGATTTTCAAGGTTTTCCATTTCCTTTCTCTCTCTCGTCTGGACAGGAAAACAGCTGCAGAGAGAGAGAGAGAGAGAGAGAGAGAGAGTGATGCAAGCTCCTCGCCCAGAGTCCTTTGCAGCTCATTTTCAGATGGTAATTTGCCTTAACCAAAGCAAACTCAGAGAGTGTAAGTAAGTGATTATGTGCATGGCTGACACTCGTGCAGCGGCCTGTGGCTCTCTGACAACGCTCTGTCCAGTCCGAGAGAGAAACACAAGCGGAGGTGAAAATGTGAGGTGGTTTTCAATGCTGCTCTCTTTGAAGTCTGTTTGTGTTTAGACACATGCGTGAAACCTCTGCACAGGCAATCTTTAACCCTTATTTGCATCATTCTGTGATACGCAGCCAGAGAAGTGTGTGGGTCCAACAAATGTTGATCAAATCATCGTATTAAAAAATAAATAAACTCACACGTGCTTTGCTGGGAATTTGTGGACATATGCAGGCCTTTCTTAGGAAATGGTGCCGCTTTCTGTCTGAAAATGTTACGTTAAGTTTGTCATTTAATACACATACACTGAGGAAAAATGCTGGATTTACTTTGAAATTTTGGAACTGGTTTGTACAGATTTCACAGATGTTTATAAAGAAATGGATAGTAACACACTGAATTAAACATGAAATAGTGTATTCCACTAATCTTCATTTGCAAAAAAAAAATTGCAGTTTATAATTTAAACGAACAATTTAAGTGTGTGTGTGTGTAATAATTATTATTTATTCATTTGTTTGTTTGTTTATTTATTTTGACAGAAATCAATAAACAACTGAATAATAACCTTATGACATTCTCTTTAAAAAAACAACAACAAAAAAGCATGTTTTGCACAAAATGTGTTGCATTCAAAATGTTCCAGGGCTAAAGGTCCAGGTTTCTGTATTACATTAACAGTAATATGAGAAAAACATAGACTTCTACAAAAGTATGAGTAACATGCATATGCATAAATGTGTGTCTATAACATATCTCGCTGTGTGTGTGTGCAAATATAAACATGGTTTATATCGGATCAAATTTTGAGAAGGAAATCGAGAATTTCAGACTAACAACAAAAAGTCATTCACAATTCTCCCTGTGTGTGTGTGTGTCTGAAGCTGTCATTCTTAACCGAATCAGTAACGACGAACAATGTGATCAATGGAAGTTTAAAGTGAGTTAAAGCAGCTTTCTCTTCGTCTCTGCTGCTTGACACAAAGAGTTTTTCCGGTCGGGCCGAACAATGCACCACTCTCTCGTCTCTCTGACACGGCCATTTATCAATCAGCATCGGCCACATTGACAAGTACTAATTTAATAGAGACTGACCTGGCTGACAGCAACCCCACGGACGCACAATACAGAGCCATTCATCAGCTTCAGCTCTCCTCGCTGCGTCTCAGCAGGTCTGCAGGTGCTGCTTCATGAAGCTGATTCTGATCAACAGAAAGGTTATGAAGTCAAATACAGGGGGCCAAAAATTAGCTCTCCTTTGCACTGAGTAATGGGAGTAACTGTAAGCAAGTACACGTGTGTACAGTGACAAGCATTTCTGTCCACACTGAACACAGCACTTGTGGATGATCAATTATAACCAAACAAGATAGACATATATGCACTTTAATAGGCAACTACTGTATGTGTGCAATTTTGGACCAATGAGAGGGGGCGGGACTACCCAGCACAGCACTACTACAGAAAATAAAATAAAAATTATACTAATAATTGATGAACAAAATGGCTTGTCCTGTTGGTAATATGGAAGCTTCATCATTTGTTGCTTTATCATGTCACATATGATTAAAACACACACTTAATTCAGCAATAGTTAGACTGTGTAACAATGATTGCTAAACTCTGTTAAAATATAATGAACATTTATGATGCATCTTCATGTTTTTGAAGGAGGTTATTTTAGATTTTAGGTAGGTCATCGTCCCAAAACCTAATGTGCTTCATATGTAGGTGGTATTTTAAGGGATCATAGCATATCATGCATCTTTTGTTCAACAGGTGTATTCCTTTGCATTAATTAGTGCTGTCACATCCAATCACATCCAAAATAAAAGTTGTTGTTTGCATAATGTGCATGTGTATTCTACATTTATATTACATTTACATTTATTAATTTATTCATTTAGCAGATGCTTTTATCCAAAGCAACTTACAGGTGGGGAAAAAACAACAAGCAATTAGTCAAACAACTTAGGAAGTGCTCATAATACCGTAAAACAGGTAATGTTTAAATAGGTGCACTAGGGTTAAGGGTTTTTTATTTATTTATTTATTTATTATTTGTCAAATAGTGTTGAAAGAGATGGTTTTCAGCAGTCGTTTGAAGGTTGTAAAGGAGTTGGCATTTCGGATAGCGATGGGAAGATCATTCCACCAGCCAGGAACGGTGTGAGAGAATGTTCTGGAAAGAG
>JAUYWG010002011.1:0-13322 GCA_034779775.1 Enteromius afrohamiltoni
GTTTTCAACAACAACAGCAAAAACTCCTAACATTTCTGGAATTCAGGTTGTAGTATGATTTCTGAAGGATCATGTGACTGAAGACTGGAGTAAAAATTCTGATTCAAATTCAGCTTTGATCACACGAATGAATTGCATAACAGATATTCACACAGAGAACACTTATTGTAATAATATTGCACATTTTTACTGTATTTTTGATTAAATAAATGCGGCTTTTGTGAGCGGAAGGGACTTTAGTTTCCTGTCATTCTGTATCTCTTGAATAAAGAAGCTGAAGCTCAAGCGGTGCAGTTATTATAAGAGTCTTATAATTGGTAAATGAGCAGTGGAGCTGAGTTTGCCAGAGATTGAAGCGTTTCTCCTGGAGACTGGTGAAGTCACACTGTGCGCCGAGACCTGTTAGCGCTGCCAGCTCCGGTGATGGATCCATCACAACTCCTGGAATTAAACCGGAATTACAGAATGCTTGGACAACCTGACAACAGCAGAAAATACTCCTCGGCCCTGCGTGTGTGTTCGCAGACTTTGCTTTAGTAATACCCCTCAGAGTGAGATTTAGGTGAGCTGTCAGCGAGCAGAGAGAGAAAGAGGCGAGTCTCATCCCCAGACGCTCCGCAGGAGACTGCGCCTCGGCAGTATTTTATCCCGGGCGTTAGACGGCACGGCTGCCAGAGAAAACCACGAATAAAAAACATATTATTTGCCATGAGAATAGAACACATTTCACTTCATTCTTGCATTTGAGTAACAATGTATGGCCTGTCCCCCGGTTACGGCGGGAATATCACCGTCAGCAGCCGCTAACAATGCAGGAATTATGACAGCGCTGAAAGCAATCAAGCGTTTTACCTTTTGTGCCGAATTGTTTTTTATTGTGAAACTGCAGAATGGGTGATTTAAAAGAAAAAAAGAGAAAAGAAAAAAAGAAAAAGCAACGGCTTGAGTCGGTGAACTCTGGGCTTGATGTTCTGGGTGTTTGTTATGATAGTAAATTATGTGTTTTTGTGTGGTCTGTAAAAGCTGTCACAGCTCTTTTTCTCCGTGATGTTTGGTTTTTTTATAGGTCTGCGTTTACACTCATGATTTTTCTGAGCTCGTTCTGAAAGATGCACCATTCGGACACAAAACATGACAGCTGAGTGAACCGGGTTAAAATAAAAGTCATGTTTTTAATTACCTGAAATTTTCTGTGACTTATATTCCGAAGTGCCTTTATATAATGCAGTTAACATTTCACAATGTTGTATTTCCCAAAAAGCATCAATAGCCATAGGGTCACAAGTTCCATCATTATTAACCTAGTTCAACGATTCAATGTTTTGCCAAATTTAGTTCCATTTGCGAACAGCAAAGCCAGCTTATGCTCACCCTTTAAAAGCAGATTGTATTTTAGACATATGGACACAGATCATGCCCTTCGGCACAATAAGCACGCTAACACGTAGTGCATTCTGTATCTGACATTCCATGTCAACAATCAGCACAGTTTTTTGAAGAGTGCACATAAATGCATTGGAAATCCTTGAGTATTAGGTAAAGAACTTTGCTCAACAATGCAGTCTTAATCAGGGGTGATTTATTTTTCTGAAAAAAAAAAAAAAAAAAGAACATTCGCTGACTGTTTGATATATGTTACATGTTATTTGTTACTTTAAAATATTCACATGTATATGCAATAATTTCTGAACTGCTTGCAACACAGGTTTGCAATTGTCTAATCATCAGTTTCAGATTGACATGCATTTAAACACCATGTAAAAGCACTCAGATTCTCTCAGGTTTCTTGTGTAAGAGTGCAGTTCAGAATAACGAACTAGACAAAAAAGTTCAAACTTTAGGTTGGCTTGAAAAAGCCTAGCTTGAAAATTTAAAGCAGTTTAAAAATGCATATAGCTTAGATGTTAATAAGATGGTTTTAACATGATTAGCCTGTTACTACCATTTTTTGGACGTTACTAGCATGATTTGCATGTTACTTGCAGGTCGCTAGCATGATTAACATGTGACTAATTAAAATTAACATTTTGCTAGCATGTTTCTAGTATGACTAGTAAGTGACTAGCATGTCACTAGCATGTTTCTAGCATGATTAGCAAGTGCATGTTTCATTACTAGAAGTGACTAGCATGTTTCTAGCATGACTAGCATGATTAGCAAGTGCATATTTATAGCATGATTAAAAAGTGACTAGCATGTTTATAGCAAGGCCTGCAAGTGGCTAGCACGTTTCTAGCATGATTAACAAGTGACTAGCATGTCGATAGCATGTTTGTTGCATGATTAGCATGTTACTAGCATATCGCTAGCATGCTTACCAAGTGACCAGCATGTTTCTAGCATGATTAGCGTGTTATTAACATGTTTTTAGGATAATTAGTATGTTCCCAGCATGTTGCTAGAATATTTAGCCTAATTCTAGTATGATTAGCATGTTACTAGAATGTTGCTAGCATGTTTCTAGTCTGATTAGCGTGTTATTAGCATGTTTCGATCATAAATAGCATGTTATTAGCATGTTGCTAACCTGACTAGTGTGTTTGTAGTATGATCAGCGTGTTATTAGCACGATTTAGATAGAGTGGAAGCTTTATGAGTTTGAATGGGTTAGAAATGGTACATAAAAGGCTTGATTAAGTCTAACAGGTTTCAGTTTTGGCAGTTGGAGAGTCATCTGATCATTTCATGAATGGGTGTCTATAGGATTTTTATGGCTTTTAATCTTCAGTTTTGTGCAAACGATAAGTCGGATGAGCGTAAAAAGATAAAGCACACTAAGTTTGGAGTTTAACCCTTTTTCAAGCCAACCTAATAACACATTTCCTTTTACTTGTGCACCTCTGCATTTAGCAAATGCAGATTTTTTTATTCAAAGCGATTTACAAAAGCTTAACCAAAGCAGTTTGTAGAAAAGCCAACAGTGTTCGTAATTCAATTTAGTTCCAAATATAGTGGACCAAACTTCTTGCCGAAAAGTTTGATTTTTTGCGAAACTAGGACCAAACATCCCCTTCAGCTCATTTATTTTGGAAAGATTTCGACATGTTACACTTGACGGCAAACGGTGTCAGTAATGGATCTGCGTGTTTTGTCTGATCTGTGAATGAGAGCAGAGGGAGTATCGTGTTGTGTTATATCACGGTCTCCGAGCGAAGTCTTGAATAACACTGTAAGACACGCTCCGCTGACAGTGACTCATAAAGCTGAGAGCGCTCGAATCAGGGGAGAAATACAACATCTACAGGATGTTTAAATAGAACATAATAATATTTCATAATATAAGCGTCTCGTGTGCATTAGCACCTGCACTGGAGTCCAAGAAATCACCTTGTTATCATAGTAATGCCAGTATTAGAATAACATGGCAATAAAATGCAAGAGGCATGCATGTGTGTGTGTGTGTGTGCATGCTGATATTGCACATTTACACACATCTTCAGAGAACATAAACATTTAGCTGTGTTGACAAGCGTCATTTTCCGTTTTTATAAAGTATGAACAAACACTGAAAATCTCTTGAATGGGCTCAAAACATAACCCACGATTTATAAAGAGCACTGTAGTCTATTCATACAGTGATAACCAGTGTTTAAACCAATATTTTACTACGGTAAATCTGTTGTGATTTTGAATTAGCCACAACTATCAAATGTTAAGTTATTAAGTTTTGCATCAGTCAGTAGTAAACATGGTCAGTCTAGGCACTGTTATTCAACAATCGAAATACTATTGTTGACATTAGTAGACTTGATGTTTATTCTGACATTGGTTTGTTGCCTGAATTCATGTATTTTCAGTAACTGCTGATTTATATTTATTCATTTTACCAATGCTTTTATGCAAAGCGACTTGCAAAAGACGAACACATGCAAGTCAAAGAGAAAACAGTTTTCATTATATACAATGCTAGGTTTATTAAACTTTATTTTAACTGGTCATTAAGTAGATGCTTTATCTAGATTACAAGATGTTTTAATTGCACTTCATTTTACAGTATGTACTTACCTTAGAACGTACTGGTAAATATAAGGCAACTGTAAATGTGGTAGATTCCTAGTACCTAGTTTTTTAATTGACATAGTTGTACTTGACATAGTATGTCATAGTATACATAGTATACGTAATACTCATAGCATGAGTGTTAATTAAAGTGCTACCTGGATTGTGAGATTCTGGTACTTAAATCAATCCTTGAATATAGAGGTAACGGATGTCTTATCAAGTCGTAAAGCGACAGAGCTCGTTTGTGATGATACTGTTATTTAACAGTACGGTTAGCGGTGATCTCCAGCTGTAAGAGCAGTGTACTGTGATCTGTAGAGCTTGTACTACAAAGCTGTTATTATGAACTGGATCTTATTAGAGCAGATTCCACAGACTGATCCAATCATCCACCTCAGCTTCCAAAGACCCGGAGGGAGAGCAGACGTGTGTGTGTGTGTGTGTTTGGTAGCTTGTTCCTCCTTGTAACAATAGCAGAGGTGACTGGGCCTACAAGAGCACTGACAGCTTTACGACCCTTGTGCCAGAGCAAGAAAGAGAATTCTGGGAAAAGAGTTCTGGACTCAGTCCCAGACAAGCAGGTAGCTGTGTGTGTGTGTGTGTGTGTGTGTGAGGCTGTTCAGGTACTGTTTCACACAGGCTTGTTTGAATTTACATGAAGAGACGGAAAAACTACTACCCAATCTCAGTTTGTGGTTTAATATGATACTTATGAAAATGAGACAGAGCTTTGATAGCATTGATAGCCTTTCACCAAAACATAGCTATATTCAACCAAGATTTAATGTCATTCAACTCAGGATTTCATGTCATGAACCTCACAAACTAAGTAATATTATTACTTCTTCATTGGAAGCACTTCTAGGTTTTCCTGGCTTCTATTGTGCGCTGACGTTTATTGGGTTTATTCGCTTGAAACACGACAGCGGCTTGCAGTAAAGGGTCAGGCCAAACCAATCTCGTCTTCAGTACTCTCACTGATCGTCTGATGCATACTACACCCAAAACTGGAACTGACTGCAGCTGCCGAGCCTAGCTTAGAGGAGTCAGGCTTTACTGCTTTTTATTAATGTTCTGGAAAACTAACTTGTGTTTAAATGACACAGTTTAATAATAAGAGTGCTTTGTGAGGCTCACAACATTAAATCCTTTATATAAATATTTTTATCGTTTTGATCAAGATATTAAGTGGCAAATGTTTCTCTTTTTCTGATTTGATCACACACAAATGCACACATTTTTATTATTTCTTGTCGTAGTGGATGCATCTATTTCAGATTTTAACAAACTTGCATGTTTTGTGTGTGTATGTAGTGTATATGAATGTGAGCACACTGACTCCAGAAGTTGTGTATCAGTCATTTAAGATTCAACAGAGCATCTTGTGTCATTTTTGGAGGCACAGATAAGCCAAACGAGGCTGAGACGACTCAAAAACTGCTTTACTAATGACAGCCCTTCACCTCTGTCTGGAGGAGGAATACTCATAATAAAGACAAAGAGCATTACAGAGACGAATAAAGCATAAATGCTCTGTTACATGTAATATTAGCATTACCAGTAATGACTTTTGATGAGTTTTTGTTAAGAGGAAAGACCCTTTCATTTACACCTGTGTGGAGTGCAGTGCACATATAATGGGATTAAATGAGACAGATGTTAACGTCAGCTGTAAGTGGGGTCACTGCAAAGTAACTGCATTTCTGATGGAGTGACTGACAGCTCTGGGGTTGCCATGTTGAGAGAAATCAGGAGTAAGTGCAGAGGTGCTGTGCGTGAACATGATCTCCCTGTAGTTCTAGACTAATTATGAGTTTACTCGTCTCACCTGCACAAAAACACGTTCAGTATTTAACAACATTAATAAAAACTGTGAGATGCAAACTGAGAATATGAAGCAAACCTGCAATAATTAGATGTCAAACAACACAAATCTGACTCTGGGGCTCAAAAGCAGTCATCAGCAGCACAGGAGTCAAAATGATCATTTCTCTTTGATGCCCGAAAGTCATTAGGATTAAGTAAAGATCATAAATAAAGATGTGTTTCGTTGTCTTTTAGTGTAAAGCAGATTTATTTATTTTTTTACATGAATGAATCAAACAAGCAAGCCTAGCCCGGAAAACAAAAATGTAGCAATGCATTACTTTCCACAAAAAGTAACACAATAAGTTACTGTTTTTTTAAATATTGTAATGCATTTCTTTTAAAAGTACCTTTCCCAGCACTGATTACTGCGACTCCTCGTGTTTTATTCACCGCTCAACCTTTCCTAACCAGGGAATATTTAAGAGCAGAACTCCTGGAACGCACATGTAACGATGCCTTGAATAATACAGGAGATGCTAACGGGGACGATTCTGCTAAAACAGTGCTAATCTCAGAGAACAGAGAGAATACCAGCGCTCTTATGTAATCGTGTTTGAGTAAAAACTGAATCACGGAGAGTGTGTCGGATTGACGTTTTCTCTTGGAAATTGATTCTTTTCTGAGGTGAAGTTGAGCGTTCTTACCTCAAACGTCTGATTCAGAGCCGGGATAAAGAAATCAAGCCGGCGTTACTGAACAATACAGACATCAGGAGTAATTTGGCGGAGCGGGGATAGAGATCTAACCTGCCTCTCTCGGCGCAGGTGACAGTTGATAGACTCGTAATCTGCATTTCAAAGAGGCTCCGAGCGCAGGAACACCAGAGCCGCTTAACTCTGGCACACATTCACTGATGCTCAGCAGATATTTCTGAAATCCCTCCTCTGACATTATGCAATCGCTTCAAAGACGTGTTTCTAGGTGGAGAAGAAGGTGAGCGTTTTATTCTGACTGAACTTGCCACACACACAGATCTGCTGTGATCCTTCTGTGTGTGATGAGGGTTTATTCTGGATGTGCGCGGATCCGTCTGCACCTGCAGTGCTGGAAAGAGCTCGTTTTTAAACTCATTGGATCTTAGTGGATGTTCACGCTGTAGGAAACCTGGCCAAACTTCAGTTCTAGGGTCCGTTTGTGTCCAGAGACACTCAAAGGTCAGAAGGTCGCCTAGGGAGCTTCTTAGCTTCCTGAATGACTCTGTGTGTTTTAAAATGGTATTACATTTTGTTTTCTATTCATAAAGGACGCATTAAATTGGTAAAGAGTAACAGTTAAGACTGTGCTGTTACAGTTGATTTAAATGCTGTTCTTTTAGAAATCCTGGAGAAAAAAAAAAAAAAAAATATATATATATATATATATATATATATATATATATATTGTGCAGCACAACTTTGGATAATAATATTTCTTCAGCAGCAAATTATTATATTAGAATGAATTCTAAATGATCATGTGATACAATGATGCTGAAAAGCATAAACTCACATAGAAAAGAGCTATTTTAAACGGCAATAATATAAAAATTAATAAATGCATTGCAATAATATTTAGCCTTTTTAACAATAATGAATTGCAATATTATTTATTTATTTATTTTTTTTTTTTTTTTGCAGTTATAAATTTCAAAATACATTGCAATAATACTTCCATATAAATGCCGACTCGAAAACTTAGAAAAGTCATCTAGAAAGTTGTTTTTAGATTCAACAAATGCTCTTGATGGACTGTAGAGGAGGATTTGAATTCTGAAAGTTACACAAAGTCTGATCTCAAAAGATTTGACTCCTTTGAATCAGCTCAGCTGGGAGGGCAGGTGATGTATGCGCTCAGGAGTGATTCTGCTCGAGGGATTTCTTTTTACTGGCATCTGTTAATGTTTTGCACTGGTGTTTCTAATTAGAGACAAGTCCAAACGGCTTCTCTGCCCTTGTGCCTAAAATAAGCACAGGCCTTTCTGAACGCCTCCGTCTGCTCCTGCCGAGGTTTCAGCAGGCAGTAATTCAGAGGTGATGTGAGAAATGATATTTTATGAGGCAGGAGGTCACAGCAGCCAAACACACGGCTAACTGGGACCACCGACAAACACACACTTTTCCACTCTTCTGTCACACACTCTTTAGGGCTCTGCTGGGGAGATGTTTAGTGAGCGGCTCCCGTCCAGAAAACCATCCCGTGGTGAAGAAATTTAGTGGTATAGTTCACACTGTTATTCTTCAGGGAAGGTCGTGCTGCTGAATGCTGAAATATTTTACAATGCCTACGGAAACAATAAACAGGAAAATCCTCTTCTTGAATAGTGTTTTTTTTTTGTTTACCTTGTAAATGTATGTGTAATCTGCATTTTTATTGTATAGACACACACATACACACCCACACACATGCAGTCTATATTTTGAAAATATTTATGTTTATACATCCATATACTATGTAAATAGCATATTATATTTATATATAATATAAAATAGAATATGAATTTATGTATATTATATATAAATATACTATAATATAATAACAATAAATGTAACATATTTGTTCTTAAAAATATACCTGCATGTGTTTGTATGAATGTGTTTATACACACACACACACACAATGATAAATATAGACATTATATGCATGCCAAACAATTATGTAAACAAAACTTTCATTAATCGTGATTAATTCATAAAAATAAATGGCAAGTAATAGATTTAAATAAACATGAAGTTTTAAAGCAGTACTAAAGTAGTAGTATTTTTTTTTCATTTATTGCCAAAACATTTCTCATTTTAATTTTTAGTTTAATGTAGTTGATCAACTATTAAAAATAAATAAATAAATAAATAAAAATGACTAAAAATTTTAAAAAGTATATATTTTAAACATTTAAAAAAAACTTTAGCCGATAAAAACACTAATGCTGACTTAGTTAAAATATAAACAGTGAGCTGGATATTAATTTGCCTTCGGAGACGACAAATGGGAAATTGCCCTTTAAAGGGATGTCTGTTATGACCTGTAAGTTTCAATAACTGCTCCTGTGTGTGTCCATCTGTGACAGAGCAGATACAAAGAACTGCAGACAGGGAAGTGTGTGTGTTGTAGAAAGTTGGAGAGTTTGAGTGCTGGCCTCGCTCTCAGCGGTCTGTGATGTGTTTTGGGAGTGAAGTTGATTTCTTTGCTGGAGTTTGGAGGTACTGAGTTTATCTGTGACCTCCAGCTGGTGTCCTCCGCACTTACTCACACAGAGCTGAGCGCTCGGATCCCCTCGTGGAGCTCAAGAAGTCTGCTGCGCTGGTGACAATCGTCCTCCCCCCCCCCACAGACCTGTCAGACACCACCTTATTAAGACTAGTTAACCTTCACTAAATCACCAAAGTTTCATTTAACACTGCAGTCTGTACTTAACAGAGTTGAATCAACTTTTAATAATGTATAAATGTTATAGCTGTTTAATTATCGGGGTCACTATTTTATTTATTGTTTGTAAGAAAGCGTTTTATTCAAAAGTGACAGTAAAGACATTCACCATGTCAAAAAGGATTTCCATTTCAAATAAATCCTGTTCTTTTGAAATATCATGCTTGTCAAAGAATCCTGAAAAATAAAATCACAGGTCACAAAAATATTGAGCAGCACAACTGTGTTCAGCACTGATAATAATCAGAAATGTTGGTTGAGCAGTATCAGTATATTATGATGGTTTCTGAAGATCATGTGACACTGAAGACTGGAGGAATCACAGAAATACGTTACAGTTAACACACATTCACACAGAAAGCAGCTGTTTGAAATGCACAATATAAAACTGTATTATGTAAAATAGTAATTTATAGTAAATTGAATGAATTTGTTGTAATATAGTAATGTAAACAAATGACTTTACCCTGTACTAAGTATTCAGTTTTCTACAACTATAGTGTAAATTAAACTTGGATATGAATATGTCTGTCTGCATATGGTGACGTTACATAAACTTGTATTGTATTATTTTTATATAAAGTTAATTGTGTAAGTTACATCCTAACTAAATGCAGTATAATACACTTTACTATAGTATGGTGTAAATCATTTGGTACAATGCACTTATTGTCTACGTATATTTACATTGTACTATGTTTGTAAAAATACCTATACAGTATGTAGTTATTTTTGTAATTGCATCTACACTGTTACCCACCCTTAAACCTACCCATACTACTAAACCTGTCCTAATCGTACCCGTATCCCTCCTCAATAACAGCAGAAGTGTTCTGTAATACAATATGAACACAAGTACAATGTATTTTTTATTTGTTTTTTAATCTATTATGTATTTTTTGATGAAAGTAGACCGTAGTTAAGCCACCTAATATAAAGTGTGACCCACTGCAGTATTTACTATAAATTGCCACAGTATTATTTTTCATGTGGGATGTGAGCGTATTAATAACATCAGTGAGATCACACAGTGTGAATAAACTCTGAGCACATCAGATCAAGCAGACGAGGTAAAGACACCATGTGACATCGGCCTAATGACCAATCACAGCCTCCCTGGATCAGGGTTTGGTGTCCGTTAAATGTGATCTTTCCACAGACGCGGCTCTAATGCGCGTTACTTAAGGTGTGTTTCTCACGAGCGCATGGATCTTTAATAATGTTGACTTTAGTTGAATCTGACAGCCGAGGCCGAGAGTACTGTTCGTTAAACCCGTGCTCGTCTGGCAGGCTAATCGTAGGAGTCAAAGGTCGCGGTGAGACAGTAGAAGGGTCGGCTCTGATGAATCACCCACAGGTTTGTTTTAACCAGTGAACTGAGACTCTGATCTCTTTAGCATGGAGAGCTGGAGTCAGTGTGTGTGTGTGTGTGTGTGTTTAGAGGAGCATGAGGAGATAATGAGACGTCCTTCTCTCGCCTCACCTGAAATACAAACCAGCTCTCTGAGAGAGAGATAAAGACCGCCTGTGTGTGTGTGTCACTCAGGATATAAAGTATTAAACCGCCTGCCTCACACACAATTTTGTTGCATGACAGAAAGGAACAGGTTCACAGGTATAAACACACACACACACACACAGCTCAACAGGTGCTGGAGTTCATGTTTCAACATTGCATAGATTTTTCCTGTTCTCTTCACACACGAACATCCGGATCTCTCTCTCTCTCTTCCTTCAGAAGTCGTAAATGTAAAAAAGTTACTGTAAGTGACGAACTGTTGACTGACTAGTCAACCAACAACTGACTAGATCATTAAGATGTTAGTTCACACTCGTATTGTTCTCTTCAGTGGTCAGCGTTCTCTTCTCTCTTGTTGTTGATTGGTTGTTTATGTGGGCGTGGCACTCACAAAGGAGGCAGGGCTTAATGCGTGGATTGTAAGCGAAGGGCGGAGTTTAAGTGAACTAAATGATTGGAGAAGCCTGTATACATCACCAGCAAAAAAGACTGTTGTTTCACTGGGATCCAGTTATTTTAATTTTAGATTTTATTTAAATAGATGTAGTTTTTAGATGGCATATTAAAATAGAAACAGAACCATTTTTCAATGTTTGCTTTAATCTGTTCAGTCACTTGCTCCTGCAGTCCTGCAACTAATCTGTTTTTCAAATAAATAGTTGCAAATCCCCACTGTTAAATACACAAATACAATTTGATTTGATCTTCCTCTCAGATGTACAGTAGAACGAACGCAACCAGTCACGTCTTAGCTCTGCAGAAAAATGAATAAATCAGCACCCAGAGACTGAGGAGGGAGAGGCCAGCAGTGGGCGGGTCATGTGACCTTCAGCTCTGACCAATCAGAACTCTGACACAGATTTAGGGATCCGGGTCGAACGTCCTGCATCTGTTCTCTCTCGCCCCTGTCTGTACCTGTCCTCGTTCACTGCCAAATCTCACTCAACCCTGTCTTTCTGTCACATGTCAGTGTGTTCATCTGCTTATATTTCATAAACGTGCTGTTTTTATACAGAGTTCATTGTGTAAATTACACCTCAAAGACAAAATCCAACAAAGAACACTTGTCATACTTATGTACTTGTTAAAAACAATGCTGTTTTGTATTAAAAAATAAAAACATATATATATATATATATATATATATATAGTTTTATTTCGAAGTCTTAATTTATTTTTCTGTAAATGTTAAGCGGAAACAGCAAGGATCTTTCAAAAGTGGTTCAGATGGATCAAATCCAAACACACTATGACATTCTGGCCAATTACAGAGAGAGAGAGAGAGAGAGAGAGGTTAAACTAGCTCAAGGGTTTAGTTGAACTCCACTGAGCAGTAAACACACTTTCACATGCTGCTCAGTATGACAGCCACCGACTGATGCTTCCTTTTCCTGTGTGTTCCTCTTTAATAATCACATAGATATTCCCACAATGCAGCTGTGAAATAAGAGTATTAACTTCTGCCGCTGTCCACTTCTTCACTCTCCAAAGACAAGAGCTAGAAGATAAAATAAAAGAAATATAACGATTTTCAAAACTAAGACATTATTATCTGATTATTTATGTTTTAGTTTGAAGAAATTGGACTTAAAAAAAAAAAGAAACAAACAAATTTAATATTATTTATATACATTTTATATTTTTCATTATTTTTCCCTCCGTTTAAATTTCAGTTAATTTGTATTGATTTTATTTATTTCCAGTTATTAATTCTTAATCTAAAATATTATAATAATTGAATTATTGTTAAATTAAGTTAATATTATTTGATTTAAGCTTTACTTCAGTCAACAACAACTGTTGGTAATCAGTAGCTTTTCCCCTTAAAGAACTGTTAAAAGAACCCTAAACAGACAGAAAGACTCTTGATAAGAAGAGGTTCTTGTGCTGGACCTTAAGAACTGTTGGAGAAGCTTGAAAGTGCTTTCAGAGAGACAGATGGGATGTTCTCGGGAGGCCCATTCATTGAATTTCTCAGGTAGAAGCAACATGCAATGATAAAAGAAAAGAAAAGAAAATGTTTGCTGGAGTATAACAGTCCTCCAAAGAGGTGTGTGTGTGTGTGTGAGAGAGAGAGTCATAGGTACAATTCAATAGAGCAGCCGATAACAGCTCATCTATGCCCTATAATTCTCTCTCTCTCTCTCTCTCTCTCTGTGGATGAGTGTGGACAATAGTCTCAGCAGTGGCCCCTGATTGCCTCTTTTCACATGTTAATGAGCATCTCTGCGTTCCTCCTCTTTCTCAAATCTCCACAAATTATACAGCAAACACAGAAAAGGAAAATCCACAGCTTTTTTTTTTTCATTCAACAAACTGACATGTAAATGCGAGTGTAAGTGTTGTCCTCCGCCGCTCTGATCGGCAGTTAATTGTAGCCGTCAATTGTATAAGATGCTCTTTTACTTTAACACAAGCCCGGATCAAACACAATCAACTCTCCCGCCTGTTAAAGAGAGAGAGAGAGAGAGAGAGAGAGAGAGATGTTCGTTGTCACGGTGATGACTGCGTTTACTCGTATCACACGTTT
>JAUYWG010002011.1:23970-39263 GCA_034779775.1 Enteromius afrohamiltoni
GATAGATAGATAGATAGATAGATAGATAGATAGATAGATAGATAGATAGAGGTACAAGTTTATTCTCCCTTTCAAGAATTGTATAAAGACATCACACACACACACACAGAGGCTGTTCTCTCTTTGATATTGTCGGTTTTCTTCTGGCAAGGTCAGGCAATCAATAAGAGATGTGTAGATATCAGATCATGACATCAGGAACCTAACACACACACACACACACACACTCTTCCGTATTTCAGTTCA
The DNA here is from genome assembly GCA_034779775.1 of Enteromius afrohamiltoni. Lineage (NCBI taxonomy): Eukaryota > Metazoa > Chordata > Actinopteri > Cypriniformes > Cyprinidae > Enteromius > Enteromius afrohamiltoni. The sequence continues at coordinate 24,217 of JAUYWG010002011.1, forward strand.
TTTATTTTCATAGCAGAGATGAAGATTATTAAACCATGATATCAGCCTTCATCTGTTTATGAGCCTTCAGAAAAGGAGAAGTCCACTTATTTGAGATGTTTGATGTGTGAGATTTTGACGTCGGTTCTGTATTTAGTGTTTTAATCATCTCACCATCAGCACGGGCCAGGAAATTGTTGAAATTGCCATGTTAGCTTGTTGCTTTAACCTTAGGTAAAAGTGTGCCAAGGAGACGCGCACACACACACTCTTTTCCTCGTCCAGAGGGCTGGCGTGTGTGTTGTGGTTAATGGACTCTGACTGCGGATAAAGCCTTGTGCTGCAGCGCCCGTCAAAGCCACGTCTCGCCGCTGTCACACACAAATGTCAAACAAACACCTCCTCAGGTAGCGCTGGGCTAATCATACAGACAGCGTGTCCTCAGCCTTTCCACAGGACGAGCCCTGCGGCTGCGCTTCAGAGCCTTTACCTGCCCGTGTGTGTGTGTGTGTGTGTGTGTGTGTGTGTGCACGCTTTCATTCACTCTCAGCATCGTTGAAGTTAACTGGCACTGTTAATGCTTTACATCTCACACCTGGTATAATTAACTTGCATGAGCGGCTGTGTGCTTTACTCGAATCCCAGAGGAACATTTATTTTGTGGCTTTAGATTCAACTTTAGTTTCTCAGGAGATCATCCACAAGCCCAAAGAGTATAGAGCTATAAAATGAGCATAGATCGCAGTTTGTTTGGTATTTGATGAGGGATGTTCATATTAAGATCTCTTGCTTTTGCAGACTTTGTCATTTTGGAAAAAGAGAGAACGGTGTGAAGCTGCTCTCTCTCTGACCAGAGGATCTCTAGAAACAATTGAACCTTATTTGTGCTTTTTTCTTTCCTATGTGAACGAAACAATCTGACATTGGGGTTTGGTGTTTTGTGTGAGTTATTGGAGTCTTGTTAGGTCTGTTTGGAGCAGTCACACGTCACAAACGTTACCAGTGCTCCTAATTAGTAAAGGGACGGCCGGTGGAAGCGTTGCTCTCAGTAATTAAAGTAATGAAATATTAATTTCTGCTTTTTCTGAGAGGAGTGGGCAGTTCTATTACAATAGCACACAGTCTCATCTGCAATTAGCACACACACACACACAGTTTTTTAACCTTGTGTGTGTGTGAGTTCCCTGTCCAACGCAGAGGTTACCTTTTCCCAGCGGTGCAAAATCGACTTGACGTAAGTGTTCATCAGTCGCAGGACTCTTCCCTCGAGGTATTTGCATCAAATCAACTCAGTCAAGCTACGAGAAGCTGACAGCAGTGAGACAGACAGTCAGAGAGAGAGAGAGACAGCGCTGATAGTGTGTGTGTGTGTATCGTAGGTGTTTGGGGTCAAAGTCTGTGTTCAGAGGTGTGAGAGATGCACGCACATCAGGTCGCTGCGTTCTGGGTGTAAATACAAGAGCACGCACACTTTGTTCGATGTCTATCTGTGGAGGCTTACTTTCATTTCACACAGGATCGTGAGAGAATGTGTGTTTGTGGTTTGATACATTTATTATGTGTGTTTGACTGTTTGAGGGTTAGTTCAGTTTATAAAAATCATCTGTCTATGACCCTATGAAGATTGCTCTAATATTATTTGAAAGAATTGCATTGATCAAGGACACATTTAATTAGTAGTTTTGCAAATGCATCTGTGAATCCTGAAACAATTAAATGTCTCACTGTTTCAGCAAAAAATATTGAGCAGCACAACTGTTTTCAACATTGATAATAATCAGAAATGACCAGTATATTAGAATGATTTCTGAAGAAACATGTGACACTGAAGACTGGATTCTTTCTTTCTTTTTATAGATACAGTCTGTTTATAGATAATCATCTTAATTGAAATATAATACAATTCTGTAGTCATTAGATGAAACGGGGGGGAAATGTTTAGTGGTAGATCTTTACATTTTTTTTTTATTTATAGAATTCTTTTTGTTTTAATCAGATCAAAAGACAGTTACTTGTATGGCATTTAGATACCGGCTCTAATGGGTAGCAGTAGTGTGTGTGTGTGTGTGTGTGTGTGTGTGAATATGCACATATTTCAACAGTCGCAATAATATTCAGATCAAAAGCTGCATCAGTTTCACACACACACATACAGAGCGTGGAATTGTAATAGAGTTTACCTTTGTGAAAAGCATTACAGCTGTGAGCTTCTGTTAGGTGGCTTTGGCCAAATGAAAGATGAAAAGGTTTGTGTTTGACATGGAAATATTGCGCAATTATTTTCTGGAATATTCTTTAGTGCAGCTTTAGAGAGCACAGATAAGTCCTGAAGTGTTGAAAGTTTTAGTGAATATCTGCTCCAGTTCTGTCTCTGCCACACTACAAAGCCCAAATACTCTGCAAGTTCATCGTGAAAATGCCTCAAATCCCCCAAGAGGAAAAGAGAGGAGAGAGAGATGCCTTTGTGTGCGGCTTATTACACTTTTATTCATCTCTCACATGCACACATACTGAGAGGAGCGTGTTTCTCGACCTGCCTCTCAGGTGCAGCTCGCCTGAACATTAACCACTTTATATGTCACGTTACTAATGCTCTGAATGAGCAGAACTGGACTTTCGGTGTCTAAAGCTCCAATGCAGAGTGTGTGTCTGTGTTTATCACAGTGACATTAATAAAAGCCGCCTTCTCCAACAGAGAGATCCATTAAATCCTGAAGAACACAGCCGGAATCTCCTGCGAAGCCAATGATGTTTTCACAGGCAGATCCTCTCCGGCGCGCACAGAGTTAACCGAATTAAACAATTTGCAAACAGATAAAGTCAGTCAGTCGGTCTAAGACTTTTTTTCCCTCCATGCAAAACAATTACTAAATTACAGTACATAAAAAAAAAAACTGTTCTCTGACGGTATTTATGCAATCAACATAACCAAGAAACAAAATAATTTAATGTGGAAAAATCATCATTCATCTGCATTATAATTGCCGCTTTTCCTCATGTACACGGCAGTTAATTAAAATTGTGATTAAATCCATCTCTGCCGCCTAAGATGTCTTTCCCGAAACAGGTGGTACGGAATTTAAAAGTAAAGAGAAAAAGCGTAATTAGCATTGGAAATTGAGAAATTGCCTGCAAGAATCGGTGTTAATTTCATTCTCTGATGAGGTGATTTATAACGGCGGCTCAGCCGAGACTCATCCGCGCCTTTCCCAGCATGCACTGTGAAAGTGTTTGCTAAATATTTGAAGTGTTTTAAGGCAGAGAGCTGCACAGTTACCGCGGCTGATGGCTTCAAACCCGGAGCTCGTCTCTTCTGACACGCGCTTTCAAACGTGGATTTAACAGCCAATCAAGGGAATGTTTATCTGCTGTCTACAGCTCGGAGACAATAACAATGCCAACCGTGCTTTCTAAGACGTGGAGATCCGGCAGCAGTGGATTCTGGGAACAGAAGGACACACACTGATAGACTTTCATCTGAACTCTCACCGCTCTAATTACTCAAGCGCTCGTCAGATGGAAATGCTGATTACAGAGAGATTTATATCGCTGCTCCCAGAGATTCATTGAGCTGCTGAGGCTGATCTTGTGGAGCAGAAAGTGTCCGGACACTTGAAATCCTGGAATATTAGGAAGCAAATATCAAAATGCTAATCAACTGATGTTCCTGTACAATAAATAGAGTTGAAAAAAAGGGATGCAGGATTTACTCGCTTGTAAATTTCACAGATCGTTACGAAGAATTGGCAAGTAATGCATTGAATTGTGAAACTGTGAATGTGAAATTTGAAAGTAAAAAGACTACCTTAGTATTTTGCTCTTTCGAATCATTTATTAAGAAGTTATATTTGTTTGTTTCACATCGGAAACTTTTTAGTTTTAGAAATTGATAGGTAATTTGACTAAATATTACAAAACATGTCAGGTAAAACTGAATTAATTTGTGAAACTTTAAAGACTGAAGTAATATTTTCCTTTTAAACTTACTCAAATAATCTTGGTTTTATTTTCAACTTCAACAAAATGAACGCTAATTGAATTACATGTGATTTGTTTTTAAATTGTAGACACTGAAATAGTTTTTTTTTTTGTAAAATAAGCTTCATAATCTTTATTATTTATGTTTTAATTCTAATACAATGACAACTTTCACTTATTTCTTAAGTGACTGAGTCACTGTTTATATGATCCTTGTTTGTTTATGAATAAACACTCATACTTATTTTGTGAGTAGAATGTGTATTTCCATTGATAATACAAAATGCAAAGCATCTGAGAAGAAAGAAAGCAACAGTTACACACTTTAGCATTTCCATTCTTTCATTTCTCGCTCAGACACACACACACACACACTTGTGTTTCTCAGCCACAGAAGCACCCAACATTTGCAGCAGTGTGACAAATTGTTGCAGCTTTTCTGCGGGTGTGCGGGTGTCAGGGTGTGTTTGTAGTGCCGTGTGTTTGCTGTGTTCTGAGATTGAAGGTGCTGCTTCTGTTCAGCATGTCAAATGTAGCCCACACATGTCTCCTTATCTCCAAAGACCCCAAACACAGCGGACACACACACACACACACACACACGCTTCCCAGAATTTCCCTTTATTATGATTTCATCCCATTCCTCTCTGAATCACTCAACTGCTTGGGTCGTGTGTGATCTGACAGGTATTCCAGAGCGTAGTGACCCTTTACGAGCCCAACATACTGAAGCTGTCACACACACACACACACACGTTCTGCATGGGTTTTGTGTAACTGAGCTGGATGTTGCTCTGCATGTCTCTCTCTTTGAGTTGGTAAAGCACCCCTGTTGAAGGTGAATAGTTGTATTTTTGTGATATTTGTAGCTATGGTCTATCACTCAGATTGCAGGGATGCAGATTTTTTTAATTGAGGAGGTAGCTAGTTATCCAGATCCTGACCATAAATTGGTTTCATCCGAGAATCACTTCTCATTAATTGATATAATTATGAACATTTCTCCACGTGAAATAATTGACTCGTCTTTACGGTGCCAAGGCTTCGCATGACAAGCTGAGGTGAATATATTTACACGATCAATCGTGAGAAAACTATTTAACTCAATGTGTGGATTCCCATGCATAGAAAATAAGACTCAGATTGTCAAGGCAATAGTAAAGTGTTCTATATGCACATAATGCACATCTGTGTTCTGCTTAACTCTAACACTGCATTGATTTTCAAAAAGAGGCCTATTTTATTTATTGTTTTTTTTTTTTTTCTCACAGATTCTAAAGCAGCAATCCTTAATAATTTTTTTACAAGGTACTCTTTAATAGTTTTTGTTATTATTATAAAATTCCTAAAATTGTCCTAAAATTCACATCATTTATTTAATTTCATAAAACTTCAGATTGCTTGGTTCTTTCTCTGATTTTACTGTTTAAGAGTTTTTTTGTTTGTTTTTTTTCCATTAAGGATGCATTAAACCAATCGAAGGTGATAGTTATAAAATAGTTATATTTCAAGTAAATGCTGTTCTTTTAAAGGTTCTATTATTGTGTGAATCCTGTATCAGTGTTTCCACAAAATACTGGGCAGCTTTCCTCATCATTGATATTAAATCAGTATATCAGAATGATTTCTGAGTAATGATGCTGAAGAAAAAGTCAGCTGCGCATCACAGAAATAAAATACAGTCTAACAGATATTCACATGGAAAATAATTATTTTAAATTGTAATAGTGTTTCACAATTTTACTGCATTTTGGATGCAGCCTTGGTGAGTAGAAGAGACTTCTGCAGTCTTTTACAAACTTTTGAATGAGCCTTTTTACGTTTCTTGATCTTTTTATTTATTAATGCAGTTTTAATCAGAAATATCCCAAATATTAAGCGGACCTGGATTCTGTGATTCTTACTCTCTGCGGACCTGGATTCCGTGTGTCTGTCTATCAGCGAACATGCACTATAGAGCCCAAACAAAGAGCAGAAGCGCACAGAGGACGCGGCTCAGTAAAACAACTAGTGTTGAGTTCATTTTCTGGGCATTTTTTAAACGTAGTAGATGTAGGTGAGCATAATTCATCCTAATCCTGCATGAGCTCCTGTTCAGTGTGTGATAGACAGAGAGCAGCCTAGAACACACACACATGCCTTGAAGTGTGTGTCTGTGTAGAGAGAGAGAGAGAGAGAGAGAGAGGCGGGTACGGGTGAGTATTGCTGGATTTCACAGGTAACTGGATTACGTGGGCACATAATTGATCCATTTGGGGGGAAAATGACGGAGCTCTAAGCTTTGGAAATGGAGTTTATGAAACAGGCATTCGTAAATTCAAAGGAATCAATATGTCAATTTTATTACATCTTCAGGGCAGATGAGTTTTAAAAGAGCCCTGTCTTATTTTCACACCACAGGTCCTGGGTGGCTGTTCTGTGTGACGCCGGTGTGTTTTGTTGCATTCGCGAGCGGCTTGTTCCACCCAGTTCGACCGTCTGCCGGAGCGCAGCCAGAAAAAGATGTTTGTCAGAACGATCCCTGCGACGGAGCCTTTTAGCGCGCCGAGAAAAGACAATAAAGCACTCCTCGCTCTTCAAGCCGCCCCATTTATAATGCAGGAAAGTGGAGTAAGAGCATTTCTGCATTTTCATCAGTAAAATATTCACATTTCATTTACACCGTCGCACGGCCCAACTCGCTTTTATTACTCAGCCGAGCTCCTGCTCTAATTTAAATGAATTATGCAGGCGAAAACTGATGCAAACAGACAGAAATGCGGTGTTGCTTTTGTGCTGTCGAATTAAAACACGGCACGAGAAAGCAGGACCCTCAACCCTAAAGAAAAAGAAGTAGAAGACGAGCAGGTGGTAAAGAGAGGGAAAGCAGGAGACACGCAATTACTCGGCCTGGTTTGCTGGCATTCGTCGAGCGCTATTATACTAGTTCATTTTCCAGCGGAAGTTGGTGATGCTTGCATTTTTAATTCTGCGTTCTCTCGCTCGTTCACTGACTGGCATCTGCTATCAATGCTCGGCAGATGTGTGCCCGCACAGCGCATGACTGCTCGGCCGTTTGCGCGCATGCACGCATGTATATGTACTCGGCTGCTGAATTAATTACATATGTTAGCATCGTGTCTGGCTCTGTCGTCTGGCTCTTTCACAGCGGTCAGCGCACCTTAAGGATATCATCGGAACGCACAAAGACTCGGATCTGGATCGTATCGGCGGAGATCAGATCTGGTGGCTTTTGTGGCGGTGGTATTTGCCGTCGGATTGTTTGCTGTCTGTTTTCAGATAGCCATCAGTCGCTGCTTTCCGCTCTTTCAGAAGCACAAAGACCTTATCGTGGATTATTCTCTGGAAACCAACACATCACATGCTGCGAGGAGACACTCTTACAGGCTCCGAAGTTTGACACAAGTCCAAGGCCCGTAGAAAACAAGCGTCACACTCCAAATCGCTGTAATGTCTCAGTTCTTGAGAGAAAGTCAGATCTGACTCCGTTTGTGCTCAGATTTGTTGAAATGAAAGATTTCTCGACACTCATATACTCATAAGTGTGTAAAAAGAGAAGAAGAAAGAAACATGAAATTGTAAAAATTAGAAAGACTGTCGGAAACATGTTCTCCGTTAGTCTTTGTTTTATTTAGTTCTGCAAAAGCCATTGAGCACCATCTCAATCTTAATATGAACTAAGAACGATTGGTGTAGATTTACGTTTCAAAGCAGTTTAAATAGTGTTCAGATCCGCACAATCCTAGTCAGGAGATCTCAAATACTTCTCAACAAATATCTGAGCTGCAATCTTTTTTTCTTTAGTTAGAAAGACTGAAATATATTGCTGTATTTCAGTTGAATTTATAAAACAGTGAATGAGTTCTGCTTTATTCATTTATATAGTTTTTTGTAGATTTACGCTATTCAAGACAGAGAGCGGTATATATATTATGTTATATTATATTATAATAGTAAGTAAAAGATTGAGTTATACACTAAAACTTAAAGTAGAAAGACTAAAACAGTATTTTGTTGTACTTTTTGTTAATCGTTCTTTGATTTACTACTTCAAAGATATATTTCTTACAGTGTATCCATGTTCATGTTAATACTCTGTTACTGTATGACAGCTATTGACACATTTGTCTCTATTTTTGTCTCCTAAAAACCTTGATGCTTAGATGAAGCATAACTTACACCATCAAAGGGAAACCTCTGAGCGATAACATGCACCTCTGGGGGCGGATGGTGTGTGTGTGTGTGTGTGTTTAGACGCTGCTGGTCTAGTGTGTGTAGGCTGGTCTGTGTTCTACTGTACTCTTGCGAGTCGTCAGTAACACGTTGTACAAATGAAACACTTTTTTTTTCACATGGACCAGAATGAAGCGTGTCTTCCCCTCCCTCCATCTGTTGATTCGTTTCAATAGCTGCATGTCTCTCACACACTGACGTGTCTCCTCTCTGCGTCACTGTGAGTTGATACGTGTGTGTGTGTGTGTGTGTGTGTGTACCTTGACACTGATACAGGCCTGTTACTACAGCACCACTGTATTACTGTGCCCAGGGCTGTATTTTACTCTATACTTCTGTTCAAGGCAGATTAAGTAAAAAATAAATAAATAAATAAATAAATAAATACATAAATAAATAAAATAAGTAACTGAATTTAAAAGAAAGAGAAGTATTGTCAAGTGGCAATTGTTTTTCATTTATTTATTTATTCATTTATTTTATGTCTAGGTAGTTTTAGGTTGTGGTTTTTATTTTATTTTATTCTAATTTTAGTACTTTACAGTTAAACTAAGTTAAAAAAAATAGTAATTTTATTTATTTTATTTTTCAAGTAGTTCTAATGTTTAGTGGTGGTTTTAGTTTTAATTTTAGTTAACCCTAATAAAGCTGGTGCAAACAAAATAGATCATTACATCATATGCAGTGTGTAGAATGAGCCAGTTGAGTGTGTGTGTGTGTTTGTATTGTAATTGTGACTCAGGGTGGAGATGCTGTTGACCTCAGATGTGGGTTAAATGCAAACTGAATGAGAATCAGGCAGTGATAATTATGGTGGAGTGGCGAGGGGTCAGTCGAGCAAAAGAGCCCGCAGAGAGCCGCTCTCCTCCCGCTGTCTGTCTACTCACCTAAACACTCACCTTTATTTGCTCATTGCTGTTTCCAGATTATTTTGAATGGTGCTGAAGTACTAGTGTTGATAGTGATGTGCTGAAACCTCCAGCACTTAGAGTTAAAGTTCTGTGTGTGTGTGTGCCATCCTGCAGAGTTTAGACGATTTCTTGGGTCATGTTGAGGAGATCATAAAACAAGCACAAATCGTATTAGTTTTTTAGACTTCCTCTTTCTGGCTCAGAGTTTTATTGTCCGTCAGTGTTTATTTCACATCTTAAATGTCATCTGACTGCGCGATCTCTCAGTGAGCTTTTACAGAAGATATAGAAAACACAAGACACCGAATTAATCAATACCCCCTCTCTCTCTCTCTCTCTCTCTCTCTCCCTCCGGCTGCTGCGGATCGCCCGTGGATCCGTCCTCTTCAAATCAACAGCAGGTAAGATGATCTTAGTATTCATCAGCTCCCTTTACACTCACACAAACACTAAACAGGTGCAGCAGAGTTTGTTTTTTAAACATGTTGTCTATAGGGTTTTGTTTATTTAGTTTCAGGAAAATGTGAAATAAGTTTTATTTCTATGTTTTTAAAGTAACACAATCCAGGTGTTTGTCCTGTAACTGAATGCATGCTTCCGGTAAAAGCATGAATGTAAATGCACGGCAGTGTTCACACAGGTTGTGTTTTTATTGGTGCATGTCCGTATTGGGCCGCGTCGAATACCTCACACTTAATTACTATTTATTGGAAGTCCCGCTCTTCCTCCTTTATCGCTCCTCTAAATAATTTCCGCAAATAAGAGGGTTTCGGGCTCCTGCGTCTCAGCTTGCACCCATCAAAGTTTAATCGGAGCCGCGTTTTAGTTTTTGAATAAAGAACATTTAAAAAATTTAGATGCAAATTATTCTGCATTATTCATGCTCTCGTCGTCCTTGTAGATTTAAACATTTGCGAGGCCACCTTGATTTGAGTCATTACCTCGACTCGGGCTGCTCCGTCATGAATAAGGTATTTCCTACAAGTGCAGCACTCGCCTGATGAGCTTTTAAAGTGCCTTTACACTTGGTCTGCGCAGTGCGCATGAGCGAGTCGAGCCGGATCCGTCTCAGGTGGCACATCCTCTGCGGAGTTGCTCTTTGGGAACGCGAGCAACTTTACCTGAAAGCCTGAAGAGATCCTCAGAAATAAGCCGGCTTTGTGTGAGCAAACTGGAGAATCCTGCTCAATTTGTGCTCCCTTTGTAGTGACGAGGGGTGAAGAGCCCTCGAGAGGCACATCTGAACGCCTGGGAGAGAGAGACAGACAGTTCTTTTTAATTACTCGACACAGATTGTCGCTGCGCTCGCCATCCCAGATTATTGACTGTTACCTGTGCGGACTGACATGTGGGATCAATTGTAATTTGCTTTAGCGTTTCTTCAGATGTGGCTCGAGGAGTCTTAAACACACACACACACAGGGGTTTTTAGCGAGGTGCAGAAGATGAAGCGGTGATGATATGATTTGAAACATCCTGGCTCTTAGCATCACTTAAATCTACCTCGCAAGAACAAACTGGAGTCTTTAAATTATTCCTTTTCATCTGCACGCAAACAACCGTAAAATGATGAAATCTGCGGATCCCAGAAGCTTTTGCTATTAAAGTCTGAAGCGCAGCCCAAATCTGCTCTAATGAAACCGTTGTTTGTTTGTTTGCTGAGAGAGAAAACCTGAGAGAGAGAGAGAGAGAGAGAGAGAAAGAGAGCGTTCCAGTGGCCCCTGCAAGAAAAATAAAGTAGTTGACACAGTGTCTCGATCATCTTTACTACCCGCTGGAAGAATTAATATTTAAACATTCTAATAATGCGGCTTGCCTTGCATGCACTTTTAAGCAAAGCAACAATATTTTTCACCTGGGGTAACACAATGATTTTTCTTCCTGCTGAGTGCAATTTCCCTTTCTAATGCGTCTGTGGAGCTTCCACCATTGGGCAGGCCGACTTTACTCTTTATTATTTCCCACTGAAAGAGAAAAAAATATTCATAGAGGTAAATATATTGAAATGAATTTTCGTGTCCATGAGCAAAGAAGAGCTCAGGCCGCCGTCTCTCCCCCTGCAAAGCGGTGTAATGATTGAAAAAAAAAAAAAAATGGATAAAATAAAACCTTCTGCATTATGGGAGAAAGGGTGCGGAAAATCAAAATATACATGCGCTGAAATCGGCTGCTATTTGAATATCCATAAAGCCGAATATCCTTCAAAACATCATCTGTTTTTTCTTTTATTTATTTCCCCCACGATCGCTCCTGACAACCGCGGTGTCAAAAAAGCCAGTTTTGTTTGAACGACTGCGTGTTACCTGGTGCGCGGCGCTCCTTTGATTTTCCCTTTCTCTCTTTTGCCTTAAAGCTTTTTTAAAACGCCACTAAACAGGTGACGCACCTGCAACGCAATCACACATCCCCACAAACAAACAAACAGAGAAGAAAGGACGTGTAAAAACGAGTGTAGATATGGAGTCGAGCAGGAAAGGATGCGTGCACAGATCTGCTGTGTGTCACGGAAAATGGATTCCTGAAGCCTGAAGCCTTTGTAATTGATCACGAAAATGAATTGTTGAGTTGTGTGGGCAAATTGAATGACATAAATAAGAGTTATGATCTCCTCTTCTGTTTATGTGTAGCTGTAAAGTTGAAATAGAAAGAGCCTGACCTGGACCACACTGTGAATATTTACAATATACTCCTGATTTGATGTGCTGGGGATATAGGAAGGACCTGATTCAAGACACTGATTCATGCACATGTTTCTATGTGGTATTTTCAAGCATCCTGGTTTATTATTATGTATTGTTATATTAATGCATATCATTGACAATGATTAAATATAACAAATTAAGTTCACTTGTGTTTCAAAACATGTCTTAAATATAACATCAAATCGATAAAAAACGTTGTTTGTAGTGATATAAACTTTACAGCACAAACCTCCAGAGTGAATATTTACAATATAGTTACGATATATATATATATTCAATATGAATGAACAATTTAACCTTCATTTGCAAAAACATTTGCTGTTATTATTTTTGGTTTGTTCGTTCGTTTGTAATTCGATTTTTTAGTGAACCGATTCAAGAACACTGATTCAGTGATTCATTTGTGTCATGAATAACTTTCTATTCCACATTTTCATGTATTCTTTACGGTATATTTTTTAGTTTAATATTGGTGCTTGTAATAATTAAATATAATGAAATCGGTTCACTCATGTATCAGGATATATATTAAATAGCACCAAAAGTATTCTTCTCTGCTATATACATAGTACTCTGGACGACAAAGTAAATATTTACAATGTAGTTGCCACTTAATGTGCCATCAATATCTCTATATATGTATATATAATTATACGACACTGTACACACATACAGAAATACAGATTTTTTTAATGAACAGTTTGAATCAGCTCAAACCACAATGATTCAGTGATTCATTTCCGTCATTCAAAACAGTTCCCGGGGGTACATTAAAGTTCCCCAAAAGAATCAAAAAAAGCCTTTCCTTGAGATATAAACGTTACGGCGCAAATGCAGGTGGAAATCGTCCGCGTCAGCCTTTCATGTCGAACCTCCGGTGAGCTTTACTAAAGCACACACATACAAGCTTTTATACACTTATTGCTCTCTAGAGCTCTTCAAAGAGATGCATTTTTTCCTGCGACGTCTCACCTGATTGAAATCTAGCAGCTGCTGCGCTTCGTCTCTCATCTGTCGAGGTGGGAAAGAAACAGACGATTAGTTTCCACTTCACTCCGTCGGAGTCTCGTACGTCTCTGCGGTGCGTCAGACCGGCCTTTGAAAAGAGATCGCTCACGCTAAAGGGGCTCTGACAGGGCAAGGGCAACAGCCTCGGGTTCATCTCTACCCCACGGCAAAACAGAGCAGTGCTGCTGGCTACACACACACACACACACACACACACACGTTCGTTTTTGTGAAAAGTGGGGACTCTCCATAGGCGTAATGGCTTTTATAATGTAATATTCCCTTTTTAGAAATTTTAGAAAAGTCACCTTCTCCTTGTAATACCTATATCATACCCATGCCATTATACATATTTATGTCCCGATCTGTCACAAAAAGCACACACACACATACTTACACATGTGCAGGTGAAACCAGAGGTGGGCTGTAATGAACAGTTGACTGACTCATCAGTTACTCATCCTCATGTTGTACAGACTTTCTTCTGTGGAAGACAAAAGGAGATGTTTAACAGAATGTTCATTCTGCTCTTTTACATATATAAATGGTACAATAAAAACATGTTTATAGGTTAATGTTCTCTAAAAAATGATGAAATCTAAATTAAATATCAACACCTGAAAAAAGACAATTCTAACATTTATAGAACTGCTTTTTTATCATTCATCAGTTCTTTATCGGCCTTTACTCTATACAATGAAAAACTGTAATAGATTTAATTGAAAATTGTATGTCATTTTGCAGTACAATACATGCACCGTGGAAGTAAAAATTCAGTCATCTCATAATTTACAGTAACACACACATTTTACTGTAACTTGACTAATTGTCAAATCCTTTTCTTGTTCCTTACCGTGTTTTGTGTTTCTGACTCTCTCTTTCTGTGGACCTTCTCTATAATACTATTGGTATGTGGAAAAGCTTCTTGATGAATTTTGATTTGACATGTGGCTTTCTCAGCTGTTTTTGCTGCCAGCCTATTGTAAAGGTAAAAATCAGTCATTTGCTGTATTAAATTAAACTTAATGAAGCATTTCATGTTTTTACAATTAAGCAGATGAGTCCAAATTGTTAAATGTTCTTTTCCCCTATTACTTTCTTACTGTAAAGTTCAAGAAACCACAGCTTTTTATTATTTTAGTTATTTTTTTTTTTTTACCATAAATGTCATAGATTTTTCTTTTTTTGTTATGGTATGAATAAAAATGAACAGATGCTTTTAAAATGACAAAAAAGTACCATCAAATTTCTATTTCAACATTCCCTTTTGTCTTATGGGTTTGCAGTAACTATGGACTGGCCCTTTAAGGCCTCGTTGTAAGCGGAGAGAGTCTTTGGTCTCTGGAGAAGCTCTGTGTCTGACTCTCTCTCTGTTATAGTAATATGGAGAGGCTCTGGAACACCTTTTTAAAACATAATTGAATCTTTTAAAGCAGCAACCCGCGCTGACACATTGCGTTATGATCAGGGAGAGCAGCAGTCGGACGGAGCTGTGTGTCGCGGGGAATTACTCTGGACTGCTGGGAATGTGGGTTAGACGGACGGGGATTTGCCCAGATGACATTCAAACAATTAGATAAACTCATATCTAATTTAAGTCTGACTGACAACAGCGGTGCACTGGAATGCGTCACACATGCGTGCAGAATGTTTGTCTACCTTTCTTGCATAGTGTGTGTGTGTGCGTCCATGTCCATCTGGTGTAAATCAATCAGACTCATCATTGCACACATGCATCGGTGTTCAGGAGGCTGGGATTGCTCGGGTGTTGCTCTTTCATATCTCTGGAGAATTAAGAGTTCCTGGATATTTTGCTGACATCTCAACTTTGTCTTTGAAGTTTCTCATAAAATTCCTAAAGAATATTAAAACAGACTGAAATGAGTCTCAAAATGATTTGTTGCTGTCACTTAAATCGTAACTTAAAAATTGATTTTAGAAAGACACTTTCTTGTTTTGCGTAACTTTATTGTTCTGTTGTGATTACTGTTTTTTTTTTATTAATTAAATGTAAAAAAAAAAATATATATGTTTTTTATAAATAATAAACAATGTTAATACATAATATTTTTAATAATTATTTTAATCAGTACAAATATCTAATTATCTTAAATTTCAAGAATGTAATAAAAAAAATAAAAATATGAAATATGAAAAATATTCCTTGCTTAAAACAAGGAAATTCTTTTTTTTTTTTTTTTTCAGTATCAATATCTCCTATATTTTTAATTCTTGA
>JAUYWG010002035.1:0-39194 GCA_034779775.1 Enteromius afrohamiltoni
TGCTACTTGTCCCAACTTTTTTGGGATTTGTTGACACCGTGAAATTTGGAATCAACATATTTTTCCTTTAAAATGATTTTCTCGGATTAAACTTTTGATCTGTCATCTATGTTCTATTCTGAATAAAATATTGACATTTGCCATCTCTACACCACTGCATTCAGTTTTTATTCACAATTTGTTTAGTGTCCCAACTTTTTTGGAATCCGGTTTGTAGATCATGTGACACTGAATACTAAAGTAATGGGTGCTAAAAATTCAGTTTGCATCAAAGGAATACAGTACATTATGTTTTGAAATATATTAAAATAGAAATGAAATAATTATTCTTAACAATATTACTGTTTATACTCCATTCAACAACATATAATATTTTGAACAGTAGTGTGTATAAACTTAAGTTTTTGTATTTAAACATACATTTTAAAAGAATTAAACCCATTTCACATTTGAAATGTCATCACTATAACATTTGAAATACCTCTAATATGTACATGTAATATGTTAAAAGACCTAACCATATTCTCTCCACTCTCAGACATGCAGAAGTTTCCGCTGAGAATGAAGGACAATGACTTGTTGGTGACAGAGCTGTACCACGACCCATCGAACGATGCCATCACAGCCCTCAGTGTCTACCTGACTCCTAAGACCAGTCTGTCCAATGATGGTTAACTAGTCTTACCAAGATGAATGAAGTGGTTAGACTGGTCAGTCACTGATCTCACTGTGTTTGCAGGTGTGAGTGGGAACTGGATTGAGATAGCCTATGGGACAAGCTCAGGGGCCGTGCGTGTCATCGTGCAGCATCCAGAGACTGTTGGATCTGGGCCACAGCTCTTCCAGACTTTCACGGTCCACCGCAGCCCCGTCACTAAGATTATGCTCTCAGAAAAGCACTTAGTTTCAGGTAAAAACTACTCAGACATAGGATGATAAAACGCGAAATGGTGGTGGTCTGTAATTTCAGCCTGTTTTTGTTGGAAGTGTGTGCTGATAATAATCACGTACGCACATGGACGGTGACACGCTTCAGAGGCATGATCTCCACTCAGCCAGGATCTACTCCACTGGCCTCCTTTAAGATCATCTCACTGGAGGAGACAGAGAGCCACAGCAGCTATTCCTCTGGCAATGACATTGGTGAGAGACTTTCCCATAGCTTTCCAATATAGCGGTACAAGTAGAATCGAAAAGCTGCTATTACACTGTTGTAACTTAAGCAAACCTGTTAAATATCACTTCATCTGCTTGTTTCCATTCAGGTCCATTTGGAGAGAGAGATGACCAACAGGTGTTCATTCAGAAAGTCATTCCAATTACCAACAAACTCTTCGTTCGTCTTTCCTCTACGGGAAAAAGGTACAGTTTGAGACATTGAATTCTCACACTGCATACTATGCTAAATACTTTTTAAAATAAATAAATATTTAATTTATGTGTTTTTATACCTGTATTTCAGAATCTGTGAGGTGCAGGCTGTAGATGCCACCACCATCACGTGTTTTACAGTGAGAGAATGTGAAGGCTCGAGCCGCATGGGCTCCAGACCCCGCCGTTATCTCTTCACTGGCCATGCAAACGGGAGCATTCAGATGTGGGACCTCACCACCGCCATGGACACGGTCAACAAGAGTGACGACAAAGCCAAGCGGGAACCAGGTCTGATTATTACTGAGGAAAAAGCAAGTAAAAAAAATTGTCTGTTTGATGAAGTTGTGAAATGATGTTACCTGTCTGCAGAGGTGGGAGGTCCAACTGAGGAGGAGCTGCTGAAGCTCCTTGACCAATGTGATTTGAGCACATCTCGCTGTGCCACACCCAACATCAGCCCCGCCCCCTCCGTGCTGCAGCACAGCCGGCTGCGAGAGTCCTGCTCCAGGTACTGCAGTCCAAAAACTCTTTCTCATGCCAAGTCTGAAATATTGTAGTGCAGTGATTTGGACGCTAGATGAACTTGTAATTATTTAGACCCTGATTTTTGCTGTCATTCTGGTATTCAAGCTAAAACAAGTTTGTTTTTGTTTTGGGGGTGTACTACAACATGCCATCATGCTTGGTGAAAAATGCTTCATACTCTAAAATAAGCTTTATCCTTTACATTATTAAAATACCTTTCTCCCCAGCCTGGCACAGACAGCTCAATTAGTTCTGGGTTTGATGAAGGCCGCCTTCTGAAAAAACAGAATGTGTTGTAAATGACCAAAAGCAAATTTATCCTCTGCCAGTGGGAGGCTCTTGGAGTGGTACAGATTGTTTCCCTGGTAACAGCTGTATACAAAGCTGTGCTCCTGTCACAAATTCTGCTTTATCAGGCATCACATGCAAGACAGAAAATCAGCACCAGGTTTCGATTTTGAAATTTCCATTGGCGGGAATAATTTTAATGAAATTCTAATAGACCACTTTTGTGGCATCTCAAATACCGTAAAATATTGCTGTAGTCCAAACGAGCCATTTGTTATAGTTCTTGAAAAGGGACTACATACTGCCTAAAATTCAAAAAGTGAAAAAGTATAATAGAACCCCTTTAAGGTATATTTGATGAAATCTGAGAGCTCTCTAGCCGGAACAAGAGAACATTGTTAAAATAGTTTTTTTGCGTGCAAAGAAAATGACTTTCTTACCATGACATATGCTCTTACCATGACATATGCTCTGCTCTATGGACTGTTTTAACCATGTCCTAATTACATTTCTGGGCCTTGAATGTGGTAGTTACATTGCTGTCTGTGCAGAATCAGAAAGCTCTTGGATTTCTTAATTTGTGTTCTAAAGATGAACATAGGTAAGTAATTCATTCTGAGTGATCTATCCATGTAAGGGATAGCTTAGCCAAAAATGCAAATGCACTTCATAGTTACCACAGCTGTCAAAAAAACCATAAAACAATATGACTGACGCCTTGAATTAATTAACATTCTATGTATCAGTTCCTCATAGAAAGCTTTCAAATGACTAAGATTGTAGAGCCTGTTTTTTTGGCATTGGTCTCTTATGAAAAGTTGTATGGAAAAATATATATTTAGTAATATTGTAAACAAGTTGTAAACAAGCGACACGACATTTTATTTTGTCTTTTTAAGTCTTCAGCTGCAGGCTCAGGAGCCCATCCCTGAGACGGCCACCTATGGAGCCTTGCGGCCGTACCGAGAGAGCCCCTTGCTGGCCCGCGCTCGACGCACAGAGAGCTTCCACAGCTACAGAGACTTCCACAACTTAAACCTGACCAAGGCCCTGCTGGAGAACAACGGACATTGCGGATCCATGGAGGACGAGATGCGTCAGTCAGCAGGAGAGAACAACACTGAGGACTCTGACAAAAGGAACTCGACCTTTGATCTCTGGGGGTCCAGATCCTCCGAAAGCCAGTCTGCAGCCGTACGCAAACCCCCAGACAGCCCTGGAGACCAGCGGCGACGGGCCCATTTGATGGAGGAAGGTGCTGCAGACTCAAGACAGGATGGAGGCAGGAGGAGGGGGGCATTTGAAGCTAATTTTCTAAGCAGGAAAAAGGCCCCTCCGGTTCCACAGCTAAGCCCCCCACCGGCAGGAGCTGATGTAGGGGGCAGCGACTCGTCCAGCACCGCCTCACCCTCGCCAACTAAAGTGTCCACTTCCCCACGCCATCGCAAAGCTCCTGACACAGCATGTGAGTGACGGTATACACAGATTTGTCATACGCAGAGGACGCGCCAAATACAATAATCAATGAGAGGAAAAAGGAAGGAGATGAATGGAGGATTTCAAAGGTGAACTGTTTTAGAATGGAGATGTGAAAGTTTGGCAGGGTAGCAGCTGGCAGCTAAAAAAAACTCACTCACTGTGTAAAGATGCACAAAACAAATGCCATGTCAACTGTACCGGGCTGTTAACCAGTTAAAAGAATTTATGTCAGACAGATGACGCTTCAGCATTATGGACCTAATCCTCTCTTTGCGGCTTATTCCAGGATTAAAAATCAGATACATTTCCTTTTCATTAATTAATAAAGTGTAACTAGATTAATTATTATTATAGAGTTTAAGCTTTCTACACCTACACTGCAAAATGTAACATTTTCATTGTTTTTGCCCAGTAGATAGTCCACCCTAAAACGGAAACGTGCCACCCTCATGCCATTTAAAACCCATAGGACTTTCTTTTGTGGATCAGCAAAGGAAAAGTTCATCAGAACGTCTTTGCGCTCTCCTCCGTACAATGAAAGCAGTTTAATACTTCATAGTCCGAGCTCTGAGTAATACAGTTACAGTACTTTCTTGCATTTGCTTTCATTGTATTGAAAAGAACAGTTTGGACAATTCTACTTCTGCGTCATACAGGGATTGAAAGACTTCAGATTTTGGGTGGATTTTTGCTTAAATGGTTTGCTATTGTAAATGAAAGTTTTAAAGTAGAAAGTAGATTAGCATGCTGATGCTACTGGCCACTAACAGTACCCTCAAAACACTGTGATGCACTTTATTGTCTGTCTTAACTTTCATCCCTTTATAATGAAAGGGCCGAACTTCAGCTAATGATCAGGTTTGAAGGCAGGTTAATAGACTCCACTGCTTCTGTGAAGGCTGCAGGAATCAGAAGCCTTCTTTGACATAATCCTTTCTTTCTTCATTAAGCCTTTCAGACGATTTGTGCTCTCTGAACTTTCAGCATGCATCCGGAGGGACGTTTTACTCGCTCTATCCATTTTTTGGGATTTATTCAGTGCCTTTTGCTAGTTTGGATAGATACTGCTGGGAGAAATCAAAACAGATTTAGCTTTTTTCTCTCTTTCTGTTGTGAAAGTTTGGATTATCACATTATGCAACTGATTTAAGTGAAGCGGGTCGGTTTTTAATGACAGGATAAGACACTTATCAAGATAAAGAAGAGTATGTTTTACAAAGAGTTGCCAGATTTAAAGGTGGTATACAGTTCAAAATAGAAAAAAAATTATTTGATACAGATTAGCTCTGTATTTAAAATGCTACGATACTTACTTGTATAATGCCTATTTGCATTTTCATTACCGTTAAGAATATATTGTAAAGAATTATTTATATTTGTCGTGAAGCTAATTTTGCATTGTTAACCGATGAGCATGGTCACTTTCTTTCCAGCCATTTCACTTTGTGTACAGGTTATATCCTACCAGAGAAAATGTACAGAGTGATACATATCCAGTATAGGTTATTAATGTAGTTATAGGATGCTAAGTGAGATTATTATTGTTTTTGTATTTAAATGAATGCCTTTAACAAAGTACTTATTTTATATAAAGGAAAAGATCTAATTTAATGCTATGCAATCAGTGATCGTGCTGACAGTAGGCTGTACAGCCTAAAACATCAGAATGAACAGTAGAAGGTGCTTTTGACAACAGCATGAAGCTAGAAAAACTCAATTAAAATCGGTTTCATTTCTTAAAAGGATGTTACTTATAAATCTATAAAACGATTCTAAATGCATAATACATTTCTGTTGTGAGCAAGCTAAAATATTTCGTTCAAATTTTCATTTTCATTGTAATTTAATCAGCTACTTATGTCATTTATTTGCTCTGAGATGTCTGTTGGGGAATATTTAATTGGTGATAGTATGAGTATGCTTGATTTCAGAAATGCAGTCATAACCTGGTTTGATCTCCAGACAAGAGTCTTTGTGTTTCATCTAATAAGACTGGCTTACCAGCTGCACAGTGGCTACAAGAGGAAAGTTTATGCTACATGAAATATGTTAAAAAGAAACTGCTACACGCACTACAGATCGGTACCGAGCTTCTGTACATTTCCTGTTGCACAATAAAGTACAATAAACCAAGCAGTTTCTCAGACTCTTCGATATTTTTTTTAATAAGCATGGTAACATCAACATTACGAACAACTTTCTTTTACATTTCAGAACTCTCTATAACGACGATTGTCCATATATGAGCTTACGACACAACATAACGGCAAACCTCTTATTAAGCTCAGAATGAGTTTTTTTATATAGATAAAAAAAAAATATTGCAACAATAAATAATACTGACATTCCTAAAAAAAAATATGTAAAAACGTGTCTTTTTTTTTTTAGGATAGTGCTGTTTTGTTTTTGCTAATATCTGTGAAATTATAACAATGCATGTATAATTAAATATATTCACACTTAACAGGTTTAAAACAACCTCTGGTAAAAAAAACAAAAAAACATTCACATGTAACAATGATGACCGTTTTGGGAGAATAACATTTAAGACACTTGATCCATTGGCATCATCACAAATGTGTTCACACTATTGCTCAGTCTAGCAGGCACAACACCACGTAAGCTAACATTTCCATTAATACAGGACATGTCTACCAGATTGACGGTCTTCCTCACTCATGTGTCTTTAGAGACAGAAGAGATAAACTTCCTCTCTATGTTGGCATGAATAATTTGGAGACTCAGTTCATTAATACTTTATGATTGCGGTAATATTTCATAGCTACACAGCCAGTCATAAGACTATTAAAGACCATCTAAAGCTATAATAATACAGTGCTATTTTCAGAACAGACTGTTTCCTTTTTGCATCAGCGCTAAGTACATATTACAGCAAAATCTGATGAAACATCATGTCTGATAATAAAGTACAAGAAAAGAGAAATCCATCAAAAGTGTATATTCTGCTTATTCTGTGTTTATAGATGGGAAGTTGACAAATCTATGGTGTGACAGCAAAAAAGAACAAAAACAAAAAAACAAACTAACACTGAAGATAAACCTTTCTGTTTGTGCTATTTGTAACTTTTAAGAGTAAAGAGAAATTTTTCTCATCTTATTTGTATGTTTTTTTATTTTTTATTTGTCACACCATAGGACACAGTCCAATTTTTATTATAGTCCATATATATATATATATATATATATATATGCATGCAGGGTGTGTTTTGTAGGATTCCCTGTAACCGTATACCTGGAGAGAGATCTTTTTTCACAAATGATGTGACACCAACCAGTATATATGTATAAATATATGTATGAACACATACATCTGCTTCTGAATGGGCATGACACTTTCCGGGTCAAGTCAAGCCTCTCATATATATATTATATTATATATATATATATATATATACACACATTTAGGTAGGTAGGTAGGTAGGTAGGCAGAGACAATGGGTGATGACTTAAATTATGATATTCAACCACACTTTTCTTTTAAACAAAATTTACCCATTATTAGCAGCCATTCTATGATTTAAAATGGAAGCAGTAAGGTGATGTCAGAGGTAGTCGACACTTAGCTGCAACATAAATGACATTACATCTCCGACTAACTACAGCTAATACATTCCATTGCAAAGTTTTAGCATGGTCAAATGAACCAAATGAAGGTGATCTCTGAACCTTTAAACATATACTGCATTCATTTGTAACCGACGCTGTCTTTGTTGTAAATTCCCTCAGCTACATAATAAATTGGAGAAAAACCGTATTACCAAGAGTGTTTTCCACAGTTGCAGGTGTGTGTGATCGCTTTACAAGTGAGTGTCTGTAAACATGGTTTGCTCCTTCTTCACTGAGCTGTAGCTTGTAATGGTCTCCCCAAACTCTTCATCCCCCACATACTGCAAAAAAATTGAAATAATCAAAATAACAGTCATCATCAGCTATCCCAATTCCCAGGCAAACTGAATAGACTGTTAGAACACATCAGGACTGTTTACAGTAATACAGAAGTACAGGT
This sequence comes from Enteromius afrohamiltoni, assembly GCA_034779775.1. NCBI lineage: Eukaryota > Metazoa > Chordata > Actinopteri > Cypriniformes > Cyprinidae > Enteromius > Enteromius afrohamiltoni. Next base: position 7,694 of record JAUYWG010002035.1, read on the forward strand.
AAATAAGCTGTTTAGAGTTTTATTCTGCTAAATATGTTTGTATGCCCACTAAACTAAATGACCATCTATGAACAATTTCCCATACTACCATGAGATGTCTCTTATGCTCATTAAGGCTGCATTTATTTGATCAAGAATACAATAAAGTTTAAATTACAGTTAAATTACAGTTTAAATACAGTAAGTGCTTTCTATTTTAATATATGTGACGCTGGACCACAAAATCTTAAGTCGCTTTCAGATGAATAAATCTCAATTAAAAAAAATGGACAAATTGAAATTTATTCCTATGATCGCAAAGTTACTCGCTCCTCAGTGTCACATGATCCTTCAGAAATCATCATCTTACCATGCCGCTGTCAGTGGCGTGCAGGTCAGCGTCCCATGCTCCACCACCCAGAGACTTCTTATCCTGCGTATCGATCAGCTGACTAACACTCCTATGCAAGGAGTTCTGGGAATAGGCACGGCTGAGCTGGCTCTGGCTGGGAACTCGCAGCACAGACATGCTGGCCTGATAGCTGTGGTTGCTGGTGCACGTGCTGGTGCCTCCGATCTTAGTGTCAGTCAAACCCTGACCACAACACACATTAAATCAAACACACATAACAGAACACTGAGTCTGTCAATCACATGCAGCAGAGACAGTCAAATCAATCAAAATCAAATCAAACTGATGAGCAAATAAATAAAAGAAGCCATTAAATACGAAGGGTTGTGCATTGATGTATACTGCAACCATATTCTGCATGCACTGCCGCTGACTCAACAGCAAAACAAAATCCAAAGCATAATGGAAAGCGAATGCAATCTCTAGTAAGTGGTGCTTCAACGTGCAAACAGACAACTGGAACAAAAACCATACATGTGTGTAGCACGAATACTTACACGTAAGTATTTGTAATTATTATAAGAAACAGTAATAGTGACAGTTGCCTTAGCAAGTACCACTAATGAGGAAAAAGGCAAAACATGCCAATACAGCAGGCTATGGTGATAATCTATTTTGAAATCCATCCCAGAGAGCCTGTACCTCAGTGCGCATGGCAAAACGCTTTAGTGTTATACTGCAGGAGGAGTCCGGTATATTGTCAAACTGGGAAGAGGAGAGAGAGAGAGGAGCGGGCTTACCATCGGTGCATCGGGCTGAAGCAGAGCAGCAGAAGCATGGTTAGAGCAGAGTTCAGAGGAAGGTCTCTGGAGCGGCCAGAAACAGCGCAGGACAGAAAGAGTTAAAAGACACACAGCAGATTTAAAGAGAAAGGCCACAGTTTAAAGGAACAGTTCACCCAAAAATCTTAATTTGCTGAAAATTGGACTCACTCTCAGACCATCCAAGAACAGATATGGGGAAATTTAGTATTACTGCACTATTTCACTATTTACTGATGGATATAAGTTGTGTGAATTATTTGTGGATTATTGTGATGTTTTTATCAACTCGCATTCTGACGGTTCGTTGGTGAGCAAGTGATGAAATGCAATTACATTTCTCTAGATCTTTTCTGATGAAGAAAAGAAAACACCTTCATCTTGGATGGCCTGAGGGATTATATTTTTGGGTCAACAATTCCTTGAAATGTTGGGAGTGTTTATCTGGCTCTCAGCAACCAGACAGCAGCCAGTGGTACATTTACTTGATCAAACCTTACAGGAAAAACATTATTACAATTTTATATTTTAATACATTCAAAAATGTCATACATTTTTTTTTGTGATGGACAAGGTGAACTGTCAGTAGCCATTAATCCAGTCTTCTGTGTCATGAAAAATGTGTACATTTTCCAATTAGTTTCTTAGGCCACTATGATGAACAGAAGTAATATTTTGTAACACCAAAAATGTTTTGTCGTCACTTTTGATCTATTCACTACTTTTATTCAGGATGTACTCATAATTAAAATAAAGTAATCAAATAAAAATAATACAAAAAGAAATCAATTAAATCTAACTGACCCAAACCATAAATAGTAATATGCTAATCTCAACAGTGTCGTTGCCTTATGACGGGAGGAATGAGGGAAAGCAGTGTTATTGCTCCCTCGTCTGGACACTTGAAGGAAGTGCATGTTGCAGCTTTGAGTGTAAACATTACTGAAAACTCTTGTATTTCACCTCTGCGGTCTAACACACACATTTGCAAATTGATTAAAAATGGTAGAACATTAAAGCAAGTATTACAGACCTAGTGAATTTCAAACAAATGTCTCTCACCAGATAGTTGTCATTAGGTGGATACTTGGTACTTCTCCTCTGAAGGGGCACTATTGGAGGTCTCTCCCTGATAAAGGGGGGCTTGCTTAGGGCTCTTCTCAGCACCAGACCCATTAGCAGAGCCAGCAGCAGCAGCCCCAGGAACGCCATGAGAATGATGAACCACAGCTCTGTATAGAACTTGTATTCAGCTCCATACAAACCTGTTTTACCTCCAGAACTCGACTCCACGGCATCTGTGGGGAACAGATGAGAAGGCATGGCGAGGCAAGTTTATTTATATATCACATTTCATACACAATAGTAAATCAAAGTGCTTTACATAAAAGGAAATAATCATAACAGTTAAAAAAAAAAAACAAGAAAAGAAAAAAAAAAGAGAACAGATAAAAACACAATACAAATATTTAAGAGTTTACCAACTACTCTACAGCTAAGACAACTAGGTTTTAATCTCAGTAATACTTTACTCATGATTAATCATTTTTAATATTAAGAATAAATTGAGATATGGAATCAAGTCATGACTGTGTGTATTTTTGTATTATCTCACAACATTTACATTATACTATTAATAACATATATGTGTACAATGTGAGACAGATAAAAACATAAAAATGTGACCCTGGACCACAAAACCAGTCATAAATATCATGGGTCAACAATGCATTGAATGGGTCAAAATAAAAAAATAATAATTTATGTAAAAAATCATTAGTTTGTTACCTCAAGATAATATTCTGTTAATTAAATATTAACAGAAAGAAAATATATTTAAAGATATGTTAAAGATAATATATTTTGTTCATTTCCTGCCACACATTTATGAAAAATAATTTTTTAATCAGTAATATGCATTGCTAAGGACTTCATTTGGTATACTTTAAAAGGCAATTTTCTCAATATCTCAATTTTGATTTGCACCCTCAGATTCCAGATACACAAATATTGTATCTCCTATCCTATCCTATCAAGAAATACATCAATGAAATGCTTATCTATTCAGCATTTAGATGATGTATGCATCTCAAACAAATTGTCCCTTATGACTGGTTTTGCAGTCCAGGGTCCTTTCCATACTGAAAAGGAATGATCTACTTTCATTCTGCCGTGAGAGAATGGATATATTGCCCAGTCACCAGCCAGGCTGGAGTAAGCGTACCTATACCAGTGGCCGTGTTGTATTTAATGACAGGAGAGCTGGCGCTGCCACTGTCAGTGGTGCAGGTAACTTGAAATGCAAAGGCTGAAGAGAAAAGTAACAAAAGAGATGATGAGAAAGGACACAATGAAAAAAAAACAAGTGACAGTGAGCTTCACAATAAAACGAAAAGGCTGGGCATACTTTTATCAGAAGTGCGTGGGATGTACAGTGAGCTGTGGAAGCCACTGTAGATGCGCAGGTTGTTCTCGGTTAGGCTGTATTCTCTCAGAGGCCCATTCAGAGAGAAAGAACCGCTCCAGTCCACGAACACTGTGGTAAGGTTACTGTGCACCGCAAATGGTTCCTTATACTGAGGAGCTACAAAGAAACAGCCATAGAGAGAGGTATGATTTAAATTTAAAGAATTTTAGATGGTGAATGACTTGTACTGTATGGCATAATATAATATATATTATAATATATATTATACATAATATAATAATATTTATAATTTGTTAGCAGTCAGAGCCATAAAAGATTTTTGAAGAGAGTCCTTACGCTCTTTGAGTGTGGTGATGGAGATCCAGTCAGACACAGTGCTGCCCATGTTATTGTAAGACACAACACACAGCTCATAGCTGGCATAGGGCAGCAGACCAGTGATGTTGAAGCTCTGCCCCAGTCCAAAAAAAGGGATTTCCACAGGGCCAGTGACACAGCTTACAGGGACAGGCTGCAGCGGCTGAGGACAGGATGATCTCACGTGGAGCTCACAACTATACAGATCAAAGTGAATAGGACAAATATTTATGCTACAGGTCTACATTCAAACGTTTAGTGTCAGTCTGATATCTTTCGAGGCAGTGGTTCCTAACGGCCCACACAGCCAAACACATATGTTTCCGTGGCCCACTGCAAAATAATTTAAACAATCCCGCTTTTTGTGTCGGGTTAACTAAGTACTCGGAAGCAAGGCTGTTAATTCTCTTTATTGAATAAACTGGTAATGTATTGAAAAAACAGAAAATATACATAACGGATCAGCAAACTAGACATTTTTTATTATATTAACAATATTACAATTTCTATTAATAATAATTGGCGGCCCACAGGTTGAAAACCACTGTTTTAAGGGTTTCAGAAAAATTTGATATATATTATAGATATATAAGTATTAATTATAATAATGAGTAAGATAATAATAAATAGTGTACATTAATATTTTTATTGCGTGTTTATTTAATATAGGTTTAAAAGCAGGTTTTAATAGAGGTGTACAAAACAATATGTAAATATTTTTCATATCTTAATGGTAAAGTGGGTAATTTCCATGCTACTAATGGCACCAAATGGATTTACAAGAGTAATAAAATGTTTTCAAACACTTCCTCAGTCTGACATTGCTTAGAAAAAATGAGTCCTGGAATCCTGCCCAAACTCATGCCATTGGTTGTTGTGTTGCTAGGCTAAACTGTTGACATGAACAAGGCAATATTTTGAAACTTTGAATACATGAGGAAATATTTGAACACAGAATGAACCACACACTTCACCCTTAACTAAGAATCTGATCTGCACCTTTCAATGATGCCATTAGGCTGAAGAGGCATGTCCCACTCCACCAGAACTGAGCGAGAGGTGAGGGCGACTAAACGTGGCGGGGGCTGCTGGGCCGGGGCAGAGGCCTGGGTGCGGAGCTCACTCAAGGGACCTTGGCTGCAGCACAGGAAACAGGTGCAGGCCTCCACACCTACAGCATACACAGTGAAGGGCCTAAGACCGTGCAGAGTCTGCTGGTGGGACATCCCCTCTGACAGCTGCAGGCACAGAAAAGCTTGTCTTAATTTTCTACCACATTCCAATAATCAAAACTCAGTCACTTATACATATAAATATATGTATAAGTAAGAATACATCTATTGTACTTGATGTACCAGCTGGTATGAGTCTTTGTTTTGTGTGAAGACTCTGTAGAGGCTGACAATCCCGTTTGGCTTGGTGGGTGGGCTGATATCCACTACAGCTGAGGTGGCATGGATGTGCAGGAATTTAGGAGGGCTTAAGCCCTCTGGAGGAGCTGGACCTGTGTGACCTTGAGCCCAGGGACTACCAGCACGACCTGCTGAGTTTACAGCCCACACCTAGATAGTCAAAATTAAACCACATAAAATCAGGTATTTACATAATAATGCTTGTAGATTTACATAAAAATATATAACACATTTATAATATTATATATATATATATATATATATAAAATGCTATATTATTATTATTCAATAATAAAGTAGTCACACATATACAGTGATGGCAAAAATTGTTAGAACACTTGGTATATTTAAGAGGTTTTTGTTGAATTTAATATTATAATACCCAAAAAAGAACTATTGCTTGAATAACCTGTGACGGAGAGAATCTGCAGCAACATTAAAAATAAAAGCCCTCTTAATGTCCAGACCTCAATATCAATCAATATTAAAGTAAAAAGTGGCTAAAAACAGTATGACTCACTTTACCTGGTTTTGTTGAGCTCAGAGCAACCATCTGCACGTTTCATTGACATTATGAAACAAAATCATGTTTAAGAGGCAAAAAAGGTCATGTGTTCTAATAATTTTGACCACTTTATAAAAACAGTTCAAGCTACTTAATATGACAGAATGTGCACAAAAACATGGAAAATGACAGTAAACTGTGGACTGTTGCATTGACTGTTCGACACCGCAAGCAAGCATCAACATTACTTGTATACTACAAGGCATTAGAGTTCTTTTAAGCATCTTTAACTTCAGTTTTAAACGTTTTTAATGCAATTAATGTTTATTCAATACAGTTTTTTTTTACTAAAAAAAGTAAAACCAGTAGAAGTGTCTTTGCAGTAGAAATCAGATTTTTTTAAAAATCAGCTCCAAAGAAAACAAGAGAAAAGGGGGGTTTTGGCAGTCCATTTAGCTAAAAACTTCAGCACCCATAATGCATTTTTGATTTTGCCATCACCCCTTGTTCCCACTGTCCATAGGCGGGAATACAAAAATTGCAGGAGTTGCATAAGCTCTTTTTCACTGCTTGCTAGACCACAGCTCCATCATGTATCACAATCTTCCTGCTGTTTAAATGACCCTGCCATTTTTTTCGATACCAACTAATACAGCTATACCCAAGTAAAGAAAAGAACTTTAAAGTACAAAGCTACAGGCGTGTATCGAGATGCCTGTGGTCTCTCTCACACCTGCAGGGCCAATATAAAACCGGTCTTTGATACCCACACTGGCTCTGAAATGGCCCAGCAGACAGAACGGAGACTCTACACCATCCTCCTCTTAAAGAGGAGTCACCTTCACCTGATGAACCCACCTGGCGCCTTTTGCAAAAGGAAACTACCCATTCGACTACTTTGAGGAGTCAGTAGTCTTGCGCTCTCGAAGCCCTGCTGTCATTAATAGCCAAAACATCAGCATCCATTACAGAATCACTCCAGCCTGAATCTACATGAAAATTAAATTTCACCTTCATCAAGGAGTAAATGAACACATGGAAAGGTGAAGTAATCTTATTTACTAGACGAGCTGTTTGTATAATTACACAGGAAGAGTAGGAAAAGGTCAGCTGGGGTCGCTATTTGCATGAGTAAGTAATTTGTAGATTGTCAGTTATAATAGCAGCGGCAGATGGATGTTCCTGTGGATAGGGTTAAATTAGCCTCAATAATAGGCAATTACACCGTGATCAATCCAGATGATAGATCTAAGTGGCAATATGCACGGACTGCACGAGGCACCGGCTGATTTCACATTCCTATCCGAACCCGTTTCACTGCCAAAGTGACGACTAGACGTGTCGGAGCCCAAAGGGGGCGACGGAGGTGTGACAGAACAGAAAGAGGGCGGTCACGGAAACAGCCTCTTGTCACCCAAAGAGAGAAAAGGTCACGTCGGCAGGAAGACAGTGAGGTGGAAAGAGTGACGGTCCAAAAGCGGATGAGCACAGGACAAAGAAATGCGATAACCTTAATTTCTCACTGATAAATCATGCCGATTCTCGGATAGGAATTTGGTGAAAAGAGATATGGCCGCTACGTTTTAAAGTGGAGTCAGCCAGGACATCTTCATGCCCTTGTATGCGGTGCAGACATTTTATTACCACCGAAGCACTTGCATACAGAGCTGTAATTAACGCGGGAAAATAAAACTATTTCATGAGCGAGCTCTAATGGATGTGGGTGTACACTGCTAGGGCCGAATCTGCCCGGCGACAGGCCCTCATTGGCTATGGCCACGCCCCCAGTCATGGACACGGGGCCAAAAGTTCCCTTTTCTGTTATGAGCACTAGGCTAATTAAGATTTGACATAAAAGTGTCAATAAAATATGTAGCCTCTTAACATGGGATGGGTTTGATTTCACAGAGACACATGCCCTTGTGTGAGAACGAGGGAAATGAAACACAACAAAAAGGGAGACGACTCCATGACATTAGGACAAGAGCGTTCAAGAAAGTGATTGTCCTGACTCCTTCAAACGCGCAAACAGTCAACAAACAGCCATTTATATGGTTAAATATCAGACGTCTCAGGATAGTTAGCAACCTCCCTGGGGAAGGCCAATAGCATTAAAAGGTCTTTCCAATACTTGTACATTTGGGAGGCCTAACAGCTAATTCAATGGCTTCGATCGTAATCGTCAGCATTCAGCCAGGCCCAGATTAATGGCCCTGTCGCTTGTCCGTCATCACTCAGCTCCGCCCGCCAGCTGTCATAAATTACCGCTCATAAATAAGATGGAACAATCAGGCAAACTCTATCAATTTAGTCCTGATCAGCCCACGCCTCTCAGGCCTGACAGTCAAATGCTAATGTTATTTTGCTCCAAAGGCTAGGCTGTCAATTAAGAAAGGTCTCGTAAGGCGACGGCGGTGCGATGAATATAGTGAGTTAGATTAAACGCCTGTCTGTGTGAATGAGAGAGTACAGATGAGCGGAGCGTTAACACAACAGCAACAAATAAACATGCTAATTAAATATTCCTTAAGGACAAGTTTATATGGCAGATTTAATCATGTTTAGTTACATGATTATGCTAAAATATAAGAATCAAGTATGAAGTGTCACAAAGTCTAGAAAGATGATTTCATATTCAGGATGCATTACGCTAAAAACTAAACTTTGCTGAAATTAAAACTATTCAAAATAGTTTTTGTTAATTGAAATAAAGCTGAAAGAAATTATATAAATGTCAAATAAAAAAACTTAATTGAAAGTTTTGAAATGACAAAATATATAAATTAAAAATAAATAAAAAGTTAAATAGACCTATTATATTATATTATATTATATTCTTTTCTTTAATTTAATTATTAAAATAAACTAAAATTAAAATGGAAAATATTAAACTAAAAGCCAATTCAGAACACTAATAAATGCTATAATATAAAATACTATGATACTTTATTATTTATATTTTTGTATAAATAACACTGCCTTAAAAAAAACAATCTACTGTTGCAAACATTCAGAACAACTCAGCAAATGTATGGCAACCCTGTGTCAACTATCCACAAGCTTAAAGACAAGAGTTGTGTTTATTCTTTGTAATATAATAATTTAGATATAAATTATTATATTATAATGCACCAATATATGCACCAATGACAGCAAATTCTAAAATTTGGAGTTTAAAATCTCTGTGGCAAATGAGAAACAGCGGTGTGACCTGGTATTCGTAGGCTGTGTAGGGCAGGAGTCTCTCATCGTGGCAGGAGGTTGAGGAGTTGTGGTAGATCAGTGTAGGTACAGAACGGCTTTCCTTGTCTAAAGCGTGTTTTCTGTACAGCTCGTAGTGTAAAAGTTTCCCATTCGGCTCAGCTGGAGGAGACCAGGACAGCAGAAAGACTGTCTGTATGCCCTTAGGGTTAGTTTGCAGCTCCAGCAGTGGGGCAGGTTGTCCAGCAGGAGGCGACTCAAGCGTCTGTATCGAAGACCAATCACTAACAGCGCAGCCTAACAGGGTGCAAGCCTCCACTCTGACCTCATATCTTCAAAAATACACAAACAAATAATACAAATAAACGGTTAGCGTGATTTCACCAAGTACAAGATATTCCTGGATCAACATCCTTGTTGATCCTGGAACAACATTCTAATCAACCAATCAGAATTGAGGAATAACTTTTCTGGAAATATCTGATTTAGGCTTATAATCATAGTTAGGTGCTTCTGCACCCTCGTTAATCAGCTATCATTTACCACTGATTTCAGTCATAATTTTTGGTTGGGGTAGGTTTAAGGGTAAGGATTGGTATAAGTTTATCCAGGATCACATTCTACTTGTGACCACAAATAAACATTAAATAAAAAATTCTAAAAATTAAGAAAAACAATAGGTAAAAATATCAACAGGGCACATATGAAAATAAATAATACACTACACCACAGAAATAAATAATTACTTTTTAAAAAAAAAATTTACCAAAAAAAAATCATCACTTCAATTCATCGCTTTTTTAATTTAATTTAGAATATTTAGGAATATAAACATATTTTTGTGTGTTCATCCTAGTAAAACGTGCTGTTATTTATAAACAGTACAGACAACGGACTAAAGGTTTTCTCCTTCAGAAGGTCACCAGCGAAGGACTCAAGGAGAAAAGAGAGGAGAGCAGGAGAATAATGGGAAGGTCGTCTGAAAGAGGCAACGAGTGGCGAGTTGATAATGTTGATGAACCATTATCATCACCCCACTTATCTGGTTTTTCACTTCAACATATGTATACAGCTCCAGACTTTAGTCATTCCTCATTTGAGTGCCTCCTCCTTCTGACCGTCTTTGTCTATGCCAAGGATGGAAACATTAGAAAAGACTGAAGGTTGAACTCCCTCCCCCTTTAAGATTCCCTCTCTCTCCTTTTCTTCCTTCCTTCTTTTGGTTTTATCAGTGTCTGTCTTTGGTGCAGCAACTGAAAAAGTCTGACCAGCTAATTTAGTTTTGCAGTTAAACAATATATATAACAGAGAAAAAAAGAAAATATCTACTTCCAATTCTATTTAAAGATGCTTTAAGTTGTTCATTTGTCTTCAGATGCTGGGGGTTGCCTTACAATTCCATACACACCAAAATTCCTGATGCATTCTGATATTTTACCTGTAGTAGGGCTTCAGTGCAGTAAGAGAGAAACTTTGGCTTTGAAACGCACTGTGGTGCGAAGCAAAAATAAAGCGCTTCATGTTGGGCTCAGCTGGGTCCCGTTTGTAAAGCGAGTAGCTGATGATGACCCCATTAGGTCTTGCAGGGGGGTCCCACTGTACCATAACGCTGAATGGCCCTAGAGCCTGCAATCTTGGGGGAGCCACACCAGAGGGCGCTGAAGGCTGCATTCGGGCCACCGTTGGAGGACTGGTAGTGGTGCCTTGACTGTTATTGGCAGTGACGATGTAGCTGTACGCAACGCTTGGAAGTAAGGTGAAGTCGTGGTAACGGGTGTCCATGCCAGTGTAAATGAGGCTCCCGTTTCGATGGAGCTCGTACCCTATGATTACTCCATTGGGCTGGATGGGCTCTCTCCATGTGACCTCAACCGATTCAGGGCCTGTGACTTTAAGAATTGGGGCGGGCATCCCTGAGGGAGGTGCTTCTCTTGTTTGGACTGAAGTGGGCGAACTGGCAGTGCAGCCGCCATTGGTGCAAGCCATCAAGACCAGGATGTAGGAAACATGTGGCTGTAGATCCAAAACCTGTGCACTTAACTTTTTCCCTCGGTAGACCTCTTCATTGTTCATTTTAAGAATATAGACCACAATCTCACCATTTTGGATGGATGGAACAGTCCACAACATATTTAGTGAATAGGAAGTGACATCAGACACCATAGGTGGATCTACGTTGGCAGGGGCGGCTTCTAACGTCCTGATCTGCGTTGGCTCACTGGTAACACACCCTGCCACGGTGCAGGCAATGACTGCGTAACTGTAGAGATTGTATGCAGTTAAATCCACATCAGTGTAGTTGAACACACTCGAGTCAAAGCTGAAATGGAAGCCAACGTTATCCCTCTGAATCCTGTAAGTCAAAAGAACACCATTGGGCTCCAAAGGAGGTGTCCAAGCTACGAAGAGTTCATTAGGCTTGCCCTCTACATGACTGACAGCCGGAGGAGCCAAACCTCTAGGAGGAGCTTGTTTGGTTTGAACTGTGAGCCACGGGCTATCGGTATGTCCTGCCGCATTTGAAACACGCACTCGAAACTTGTACCTGCTCCAGGGCAGAAGGCCAGACATATTATAGGAGAAGCTGTTAGCCTGGGTGTCGTTCTGGATGAACACAATCTTGGCTCTCATAGAGTCATCTTCATCACTCCGTACCCTGCCATCCTCGAGACTTAGAGCCAGAACCTGGTACTGCAGTATCCTGCCATTGGGCTGGGCAGGTGGAGACCAACGGAGCTCCACGCTGTGGGATTGGACCTGCTGTGCCGTAGGAGCAAGTTGAGAGGACGGGGCGGCTTCTTCAGTGGTTACACTTTGAGGTGCGGTCCTTGTACAGCCCGCTTCGGTGCAAGCTTCGAGAACGAGAGTGTACACAGTGTAGGGTTCCAGACGACGGAACAGGAACTTACGAGCAAGCCCACTGAACTCCAGGTTATCCTCAATGAAGATATTGTACATCTGTGGATATAAATATGGTAAATGATCGCGGATTCTAAAGCATATATTGCAGTGTTATTGTAACTGAAGGAGTCATACTTTGATGAGTCCATTTGGAGAGGCTGGTTCAGCCCACTGTAGCAGCAGTGCTCTGCCGTGTTCTCTCTTTTCCACACTGAAGTTAGCCAGGCCACTTGGAGAAGCTTCAAGGGTCTGAATGGTGGTCCAAGGACTCGACACCTCACCTGCTCCATTAACTGCTTCTATATGCACATTATATGTGGTGTATGGCTCCAACCCAAACACGTGAGCTTGAAAAATATTACCCTACAAATAAAAGAAAAATAGCAATATTATCATTATTATTGCTAAAACTAAACAATTAATACAAAGAAAATGCAATTTAATAATTCTAAAATTTTGTTATATTATATTACTGTAATTATATTGTTATTATTATTATCATCAGTAATAATAATAACTTATTATCTACATAATACACATTTTATTAAATACATTATATATTAAGTTTCATGAATGCAGTACGTATGAATAGATCAAAAATTGCAAACAAACAAAAAACAACAACAACAACCCACAAGAAATAAAAAAAATAAAAATAAATCACCCACCTTATAAATCACCATATGGAGGTTTAAAATATAAATATTAAAAAAGCTAAATATGAAACTAAATAAAGACACGTAACTGTCAGCATCCATGCTGAATATTAGTTGTGTAAATACATGTGTGCTTTTTAACAGAAGTATTATTCATTCCTTAAAAATAAAAATTCATTCGACCAAAAAAAAAAAAAACAACACATAAATCTTAGCATAAATAATAAAACGACAGACCCCTCTCTGCTGTCCCTATGCAGATTTTAACACCCCAATACACTACATCGTTGGGAGGCACTGGAGCGTTTAAAACACTACCTTTTTACGTGGTTGAAAAATTGAGAACATTTGGACTATAAACCAGCAAACATATGCACATTGTCAATAGAGACAGCTGTTTCATTTCACTTTATTTCAGCACAGAGACTTATATCCTGCCCCTAGATGGCAATGCTATCAAACACTTTCCTAAACACGGGCACCAAGACATTAACAAGCAGGCGCTCCCTCATCCAGGATACTCAAGGCAGCCATTAAAAAGCGACTAAGAGAATTGATTTTTGTTATAGATTTCCAAATAAATGTTTATGGCACAGATCCCTAAAATGGGAAGTGTTTAAGTTTTGATTAAGAGAATTGGTTATCCTGCCTTTTGGATGTGCACAGATCCACCATACATCAAATTCTCAACATTACAGAATTGCATTTCTTATTTGAAAAGAGAATGTGTCAGGTATTCTGCATATTATGTAAACACACACTATAAATTCTAAACAGTCCTTTATATTAAGATCCATTGCAAATGCACCTCAACGTGTTAACCTCTCTACGGAAGCCAACAGCAGTCAGGTTTCTGGACAAAAGCACTGAACTCTGACTTTCTGTAATTGAGGCAGAAAGAAGCCTCGCTGGTTTAAACATTAAAGAGGTATCAGAGTCAGAAGCACATTTAGCATCAGCTCAGGGAATCAGTCATTTGTAAAGGGGAAAGAAGTCTTTTAAAGCCCTTTTTCTTTCCTCTTTCAACTGAGCACAGGTCTCCCTTGTCTCATCAGCTGCTTACATATGTGTTATTTTCTGTGACAGCGCTGGGGGCTGCTTGGGCCAGGGGATGATTTTAATTAAGAATAACCATGTGGATTTGTCACAACAATTATGCTGATTAGATGAAAGTGGAAATTCCTGACCCTTCAAAGGTGTGGGACTGCTTCATTTGCATACAGTAGACATACTGTCCCGGCCTGCCATTGCTGACTTCAGCCTGAGCTGGATTTTATTAGTATCACGCTAACAGCTACAGGGCCTGGGAAATGCCTCATCAAAAAGCATCAAACGGAGCCTTTGGTCATGTTTAAAGCAACCTACACTCAAACTCTGTCGGAAAAGTAGGAGAATTTCAGGCTGATAAAATAATGCACTGATGCAGTTTGTTGTTAAGTATTATCATTTATTTCTGAATATCCCTGCATGTCTAATGTTTATTTTTACACACAGATTCTTAAATCTAATAAAACTCTTTTCTACACTGGTATATTAAAACATATTAAGCAAAGAGGTATTCATGATACAAAACTAGCTTACCTCTGCTATTCATAGGCTGTTTATGAAGAATAAAGAATGTCATACAAATTCGAGGGTGAGTAAATTACCTTAGTTTAACTGTTGAGAAACTCTACAGAATTCAGAGCATCATTTCAAAGATTCTTTCCTTTTGTTCTGCCGTACTAACAACTGACAACCAGATCCTAAGATGCCTTGACACTATTAATTATTTGTGGTTTAGATGTAAAGTTCTGTTCAAGCCAAGCCTCAATCAGATGGAGGGCTCTTGAATCACTGAGCTGTTCTTCAGACTGGGCCGGTGTCTGATGAAGGAAACCCCTCATGCATGCAAACGCACACATAAAGAAACAGACGAAAGTACCGTTTACCTCTTCTGAATGTGGCGATCTGAGTATCACAATCAAGACTGTGAATGATAGAAGCTGTTTTCAGAAAATAAAAGCACAAGCAGTCAAGTACACCTCTAACTTTAGCTCTTTAAATGAGAAATTAGATTTAAAAGGCTTTCCCATAGTGTTTACTCAGTACTGCAATCTGAAAGCAGATTCTAGACAATATAATAGCAGAATAAACCTTTTTCAGTGTATTGTTTGGCCAATATAATATAGTCCATATATTATGTCCATAGTATATTATAGAAGATGTCAGTATAATAATTAAAAAAGTACACATTCTGTATAATATTGTAAAAAATGGTATCTATATATACACACACACAGTATATATAGTACATAAACATATATTATACATACTTTTTAATATATATATATATATATATATATATATATACACACACACACACACACACTGTATATAGTGTATATGTATACACATTATGTATACATGCAGCACATATACAGTATACAAGTTGTAACCACCAAAAGCAACAAATCCTCAATTGTGTCACCAGCCTGGTCTGAAACAAGGAATGAGATTAAAGTTTGTGAAAGCTCAGAGGAATCCACTATCAAAATCCACAGGCCGTCGGGAGCTCCCCTCTGTGTGTCCTTTCGGCAAATGAGCGCGGGTTCCACCAGGGCCCAAACGAGCTCCTCGCGGTTCTGCTTCAACAGTGTGTATACGAGTCTACACAAAGACACCATCATGTTTATGCACTCTTCACTGTGTTCTTAATGATAAACTAACAGATTGTAAACCTGCTGCCGGAGTTTCAAACCCCCCCCCCCCCTCCTTTATTTTTTTTTCCTGTGCATTTTTTAAACAATGTCCTTCATGTTAGAGTGGTTACAGGCAGCAGAAGGACATCATTAGAGCCATGGTTAAACTGTAATTTACACCATTAGGAAGGCAGGAGCAATTTTTATTGCCTAGTAAATTTCAGCTCTGAAATATTTGGACCATATGGCTCAATTTGTGTAATAACCTTAATTTCTTGCACCCTTCAGGTCTGCCTGCATCTCCGCTTGCCACTCCGACAGAGTCGGGCTTCTGTGCGCAAATGCCGAAGCGTCTATAGAGCGGCGGTGGAGATTAATAAGGTGTCATGTCCTGTTTGGGTGAAGGCATTGGAACAGCAGCCAGATGGTATCTCTGCAAATGACTGTCAGGGGTCCTGATCTAATCAATAGGATGTATTAATACATCTCCCATCGCTGGGGTTCTCATGGGGCTGCTGAGCAACATCTGGAAAGATCAGGAGGGGTAGAGAGAGAGTACGAGAGGCGGAGAGAGCGCTGGAAGCTACGTACAGAAAGCAGAGGGAAAAGGCGATAGTGTTAAAAAGGAAGAGAGGAAGGGATGGGACAGGTCTGGTGCTGGCTGTGACTGGGCCTGCCTAATCTCTCATGTAGGCTTGATAAGTGTTTGGTAATGAGGGGCGTCTGCACACATGGTGAGGGAGGAAGCTTTTGGCGGCTCCGACCGCCTGTGCTCTGTAGCCTCATTCAGTCCCGCTGCCATGACGTCCACATTAATCACACGCACTGGCATTAGGTACAGCACACAGCACAGCCAGGGATCAATAGCAGCCCCACCCACCAAAAAAAACAAAACAGGATGGGCATGCTCAGACCACAGAAGACCACAAGCTCTACTCTCTGCTAAAGCACTACTGGACAGCATTACACCATCTGCTCCACGATCAGACTCAAGTGCTCATTTCAAGTGTTTTTATCATTAACTAAGATTTAAAATTTTAAAAAAGTTGTTTCTGGTAATTTAAATAAAAAATCCTAAATCAATTAAAAATGTTTAATTATTAATTAGGTACACTAACACTACGCTACAACTGAAATTATATAAAGTTATATATAAAGTAAAACAAAAACAAATAAGCAAAAGGCTAATTAAAATATAAAACAGAATATCATCGTTTTCTGCTGATGTAAATAAGTAACCAAGATAAAGTAATCCAGTCTCAAATGCATCAGTTAAGATGGGTAAAAAAACATTTAAAATATTGGTTCAATTAATTTGTTCAGTGATAAAATAAATGTTTCAAAACATTATTCAAACATTATTAAAAACTATTTTTAAATGTATATTATTATAATTAATAGCTATAACCAGCTATTGATGTGCATACTGCAACTACTTTTTAATAATATAGTGTAATGTGTATCCGGGCTCCAGTGTCCAAGACAAATTTCCCCATTTTGGGCAATAAAATGTATATAATATAATATAATTAAATAAAACTAATTATATAATGTAAGAAATAATATTAAAATACAAATTGGAATGTATATTTTGTAGTTCACAGCTGTTTAACATGTACAGTTATTATTGCAATAAGTTGATAAATTGATATAATATAATATATTGCTTGTTGAGGATTTTGATGTACTAGCAGGAATGACACATTTTTTTTTCTGCATAATCCTTCATTCTCAGACATGAAAACAACTTCACTCGACCAGAGAACATTAACCTGCAGCCACTCAACAGTTGGCAACAACTAAATCAATTTGATGCCCCACTGCAGGCCAAGTATTGACATGGCAGGCGGACAGCTGATATAGCACAAAGTCGGTGTCCAAAAAAAGATTCAGCAGGATCGATGGATTATAAAGGTAGCCGTGAGAAATTGCACTAATACCCACCCTGGTATTGGCAGCTGACATGCAATTGAGCATTGTCTTCAGCAGATGAGCATGGAAAAACTCAAGGCACTGTGGGTAAATGTACCTTCATATTGTAAACTCCTTCCTTTAAATGACAAATAATTAGCCTGGTTCTATCTAAAAATTCAACTGAAAATACTAGTGCTATTTCTAATATAAAATATTACCAAAAATGTATTCATATAAAATTCACATTATATATTAAATTGTTTATAAAAAAAAAAAAAAAATCAAATATATAAAAATAAAAAAATCTTTTAGTCAAATGTATAAAAATAAAAATTGATCATAAGTTGCATTATAAAATTACAAAATTGTACAATTTGCAAAATGATAAATTTGAATCAGCTATTAGGAGGCCAGGGTCATAACTCAAGAGGGCTGAGGACACATGGAAAATTAATTACAAGCTGATTAACTGCAATCTGACGTCACATGTTCACCACTGAAGCCGACCTCTGGAGGTCAAGAAAACCTGAAAGGACTGCCAAGAGAATAGAAGCTGAACTGTAAATTACTCTCAAAGAAAAGAGGGGTGCTGATAAAAGGCCTATCCTGGATGACATTCATTAATTGCTATCAAAATAATTAATTTGTCTATTAGGCAGGCATCTATCTGGTGCTCTGTGGGAGAAGCTGAACTCCTCAGTGGGTTCTGGATTCTTTCCCCTATGGTGTTGCTGCTATCAGGGGGCAAGCTGGCTCTGTTCACACTTGTTTTCAACAGGAACTCAAGCTGAAGCCTTTAATTTGGCCATGATGCAGTTGTGAGCATCTGCGAGGAAAGCAGCACACTATTTTTCCTCAGTGTCAAACATGAGAACGCCATGAATCACAGCGGATACTTTTATAGGAGGAGACATCAGCGGATGAGGAATCTGTTTAAACATGCGAGCAATGAACTGATCGCTGATGAATGATCTGAGACAGATGCTGATGCTAGAAACTTCACATGCTGGAGCTGAGCTGAGAACTAGAAGCAATTGCAGCCAAAAACACAACAATGGGTCAAATGTACACCCAAAGTACTGTAGGTTCAAAATAAATCATAAAAATAATCTAAGCAAACAACGTAATTGAATTAAACAACATAATTAAAAGGCTGGAGCATGCTTTTTTTTTTGGTCATACTAGAATGCCAAAGCATAATTTAGGGATACATTATCCCATAAAAGTGAGAATGAAACTATTAATTTTAACAAATCTTCCTGAACTTCTAATCAGTAGTGTATAAAATGTCTAAAAATCTTATGTTTCATAATTAATAATACAAGTTTGCTTAAAAGTCTACAGTAGGTTATTAATTGTCACAACCTACCTCACTTATTTTGACAAAATGACAAAATTTGTGTTTAATAACTGTATGCATTTTTACATCACACCCCCCACACACACTTTGCTTCATGTCATCTCTATAATGTCTCATTATCATTAAGGCAAAGTTGGCAAGAAATAAATCTTAAAAAAAGAAAGTAGCGTCATATCTCAGAGCTGATACCATAGTTTGCCAACAGATAATCACAGACAACAGTTTCTTTGATTCTTGTTTCTGTCTGACAACAGAATTTTTTTTTTTACCTCTCTATTAGATAGATTGTGAAAAAAATATTTTTTGTGAGTGCTATTTCATGGATCATTACTTCGTCGTCTTGCTTCTTTGCACATGGTTCATTTATAACTTCTCACACAATGTATTGGACAACATACTGAACTGATGAGAGGAAAGAGTATTACCAGAACTGTAAGAGCGGTAACAGTAGTGGAGTTCAACGTAGGATCATTGGGTAGTTTCTGGTACACCACTTTGTACTTGGAGATCACTCCGTTTGGCATGTTAGGCTGGGTCCAGCTCAGCAGAAGAGAGTAGGCACTGGTGGGGTGGGCCGAGGGTGCATCCATACCCTGTGGTTTTGCCTCAAGAGTTCGGACGGAGGTCCAGAAGCTGGATGCAGAGCCTTTAGAGTTGACAGCAGTGACTCTGTATTCATATTCACTGAATGGTAGAAGGGAATCTGAAGCATCGATGAACTCTAAGGGACCCTCAGTCCAGATGAACACCAGCAGCTCCTCTTGAGTCCCAACTGGTCGTCTGGAGGAAACAAAGTTAATATTACAGGAAAAACCAGAAATACTACTGTAGAATGAAAGAATACATAAACATGACAAAACACACTTTTTTAAAGACCGTTTAAATGCAGCTGCAGGCCACATAACAAACAAATCCAGTAGGGGTGCTAAAGGAAGGTTGCAGAGATGAGGAAGAACACAGAGGAGGGTGAGGAGCAGAGGCAGAGCGCTGGGCTTTGCTCAAGCTTCGTTAATTCCTCCACATTAGAGGCCTGGCTTCCATGCTGCTGGAGAAAATGACATTCACCGATCTAATGTGGCCCCTGCAGGCCCCACTTGCACCGCAACGGCCTAATCTCACCCACCGCATTAAAATAAAGCCAAACAAAGGCTGGCAGGGGAGAGGAACGTCTCACACCATGGTGCTAAACTACAGCACACAGCTGCGATCAGCAGTCTGTTACACACACATACGGACACTGCATCTGGAACACAAGACCTTCTGCTTCTGGAAGCAAACGTCGTAATAGACATTATTTTCATGAATTTGCGTTTAAAGTGGTCATTGAATACTAAATTAATTTTTACATGTTGTTTGAATGTGTGTTGGTAGTGTGTGTACGCAACCACTCTATAATGATAATGATATGATGATAAATTATGCCCCCTGTCACACAGGCCATGGCATGTTTCACGAATGCTGATGGACGCTGGCATTTTCCTTTAGACCTGCCCTGAGTGAGCTATCATCAGTCCACTATTGTTTCAACATGTACAGATCAGAATATTGTAGCATATCAGAGGGAATCAGACATGTAAGATTCAATCGGAACATTAAAAACATGAGGAGCCGAATTCCGCAGAGGCCTCAAAAGAATAGGAAGTCAAAAATCGGCCCATGGTTGCATACCTCTTGTATGCAGATCCAACAGACATTGTCACAGGACAGTTTGCAACATTAACACAAAAGAATGCATAGTGAGAATCCCAACTCAGGAAGGAGATTGTCAATATTGTGCAAATAACCAAGATAATGGTCAAAGACACAGGACATCATTATCGTTAGACGGGTAACATAATTAAAGATTTTGTTGGATGGATCTCCATCCCCCATTTCAGGACCAGACTAAAATTCCAGATGAGACCTTCAACCCCTGGGTTTCACAAAACCATGTTCATCCTTCACAAAACTGGGTTTTCATGCCTATTCAGGCTGAAAATACACTAAACCGGACTTAAACCCCTGATATGCATAACTGCATATTATATGTGTCCCACAAATTTAATTATCATGTGTTAATCACTTATTGTATTTGTATTTGAATAACTATTGAATGGTTTATAGTTTAATATCCATGTTTAGTATGGTGTTGCAACACATTCTCACTCCCAACTCGTCAACAGCCATACACAAGGTTTTAATGACCAAAAAATGATCCCGCTCCGTTCACAAGGTCATCTCATTCAGGAAGCATACTCGCGTCTGGTAGCATGACGCAATGGATCACAAGATACACAAGAGCCAATAGGATTTCACAACAGCAAGACGCAATCGATCACGAGATGCGCAAGAGCCAATGACAACCAACGATGACGTAAGGAAGCGCGTTTTTTGAAATCGCTCACAGACAGGGAGTACACGGAATATGGAGAAAGCGATCGCGTCTATTCCTCTCACAAATAAATCGGTTTGAATCAAAAGACTTGGAATATTAATGTCTTTCAAATAAATGATGACGGTGGTTGTATCTGCCTGCTATATCTTGTGTTTTATTCTCAGATGGTAGGTTTAGGAGCAGGGTTTGTGTTACGTGCTCATAAATGTGTAAATAATATCATTTAAAATGACAGTTTTGACTGTTTACATTGAAAAATCACACCCCTACATATATGCAATAATGCCAATGTTTTTTAGCCAATATATTTTTAATTATGAAGATAAAATAAAAAATATATATCTCGTCGGCATATTGGTTGATGCTAAGGGTTTCCTATTTAAAACTACTTGCAGCCAATCAGCTCACGGCACTTAGCCTCAGCTCTTAGTCTAAGCTCTTAGCTCTGCACTTTTAGCCATGCTCTCTGCCACCTTTTGACCTTTTGCGTTCTTTTAAGAGCCATCCCACATGCTTCAGCGTGCACGCCTGCTGTTGCCAAGCCACGATGAGAAGAAAACCAGTCTAGTATTGTTTCTTTATTTCTTTGCTTTCTTTTCTGTCTGTGAGAGTTTGTGTAAGTTTTGCCTGCTGTGTCTCCAAGTCTCCGACAGCATCTCATCAAAATTCGAACGTACTCTCTTCTCCTTCATCCACCGCCCAGTCATCGACTCCCAAGGCTCCCAACGACTTACTTGCAGCCAATCAGCAACCTCGGGAAACCCCTTTTAGTCAATGCAATAGCACCTATTGCTGTAGAGTTGGGATTTCACATTTTCATTCTCTTAAACTCACTCTTTCCTCACTTTCTTTCTTCCTGCAACTCGTACGAATGTGTGAACGCGTGTGTTTATGTGTTAGTTTAGCTTATCTGTCTTAGGTTAATCTAATAAAGCCATATTTATAATTGAAAAGAGAAGTATCTTGTGTTTTGTGCTTACAAGTTAATGTCTTAAACTGCCAATCGTGCTACTGTGCTTATTAATAGTGTTTACACTATAATCTGGATTTTAATATCCAGCGCAGAGTTGATGTTATATGGCTGTGAAATGCAGACCGACTCAGTGAGCCGCCGTAAAACACTGATTCTGCGCAAACTCCCTATAAATCTTGAAATGATTCTGATTTGATTTATTTTAATTTGAGCTAATTTGATACAATTTCTCCTAAACGAGGTGTTTTATTGTTGGATGTAATAGTGAACATTGCATTTACTTCTGACATTTGAGCTACTGAAGAGACATTAGCTTTTTTTTGAAGGGAATACTTCCTCCTACCTAAATGTGTACCTAAATGTTTCTACTGTATGTTTGCACAAATCGTTTATAATTCATCTTTACCTCTAGAACAAGTGAGTATAATTTTTTTTTGTATCATTAATGTGCTAGTTTGCAAGTTTCACAATGAATGTGGCTAAAGTTTACTGTCTCTCAGAGAACTGACCATCACCCCACAGAAGAGTGGGGCGGGGTGAGCAAAGCTTAGAATTTAAAGGGAAATGCCCCAAAATGGCTTGCTGTAAACAGGGTTGCTTTTAACAAGTTAAAAGGTTGTTGTTAAATGCTATGTGTATATTGTTATGTTTTTTAAAAAAGGGTGTTGTTAAACACTGAGTATGCTATACACTTTTCATTAAGATCCTCAAGAAACAAATCAACTTGTGGAAAATGAGCCCTTTATTAATTTAAATATCCTGGCCAGTAAAGCAAATTAATAATTATTTCTAGAATTATAAGATGTAAGGACATCTCCTACAAATAAAAACTCTTTTTGGGAATTCTGATTATGACATAAGCAGGGTCACAGGTCAGTCATGATGCAGTGACTACAAAGAAAGATGCACACTATCATTTTTCATGTCATTTTTTTTCTCCCATTGGATAAACTATATACATTATATATATATATACACACACACATACACACACATACATATTACCCATATTTCAGGTCATGCAGAGAAACAGGTGCTAGACCTTTTTGTAAGTATTCCTCATTTAAAAAAATCCTCCTTATGAGGTCAAAAATCCAGCATTTTTGAACTGAGAAATTTTGCTGATTAGTCCTTATGCTATCTATTTACATATTGATAAATCTAAAATCAACAAGAATATGATTTATCATATGACATGACCTATTTAAGAAGTCCAGCATCTTGAGGCTATAACAACTAGATGAAAAAGTAGTTAATCGATGCTTGTACAGTCTCACCAGCATCTTCTGTATAAACTGTATGCATGCAATATGACCACAGATGACTTCTTAGGAACTGATTTACAATAATTCTGTACAACAGGCAAGGACTATCCCAGGTAATACTTAATTCTCCTGTGTAATACAAGTTAAACGCGTGGAGGACAAACATCCCCGAGGAGGGGACACACACTTAACAATCTCAGATAACCTCCAATGAGCTGAATACATACACAATAGCACATTAAACAGATTACATTTAGCGTAGCGCTGATCGCCGGTATTATGGTGAGCAGATAGAATAATACACCAAGTCCTTTAAGCCACTAGTGAATTCTCTGCCCCCCGAATGTGATGTATTTGCAAGAGTTTATCCCGCTCCCAAATCAGGGCTAAGATGAAATCCAGTCATGCGTACATCAGAATGCCCCGGAATCTGTGGCTATGCTAATTATATTTTCTTAAGATTTATGCGGGCTTAGACTGATCTGACCTTGCATATGAATGACACTGGTCAACAAGCTGCGTTGTCCTTGACTGAAATCTTACCTTGTTGCTAACACACACACAATCACATAGATTCTGAAAACAATGTTTTTGCTGCCATACAAGAGAGAAAACTTTGGGAAGACGTCTCAATTTATGGTTTAATCTGATCATTGTCTGGAATCCTTCAAGTCAAATCTGAATGGTTTAAATTGGCGCTCACGATGTGCAGCAATAAAGGTTCAAGCACGGCCGGCTGTGTTGTTTCCGACCATAAGGGCATTGATGGCAGCGTAATGATAGAGTTAGCTACTCCCCGGCGCATTGCTCTCCGTTCTCCTTGAAGGATGCTAACAGCGGAGCAAAGCATTCTGATGTGATCGTGCCATGTCAGTCTTAGCTTTATTCCCTCTGTGCGGGGTGCAAGCATCATGGCATTCTGTTTCATATTGCTCTCAAACAGCTCTGAATGTGCCTGGAATAATCAAAGTCAGCAGGGCAATGTCATCTTCCATTTAGAGCTGCCGATCAGCCTCTCTCTCTCTCTCTCTCTCTTCTCTGCGCTCAGATACCACGGTCACTGATATACAGCTGATATCCACATAAGCACTCCGCACTCCATTCTGCGCTTTCCTGCTGTCAGTTAGACAGGAACTAGAGAGGAAATGTTGACAAGTGTAACCAGCAGTGATTGGCCTGTTCACCTCAAGGTCACGGCATAATTACTGTTTGTGTTCGACTACGTTTCCAGCCTTCCTTTCAAACATGCCCTGACATGGACTCACATCTACACACACATTTATCCCCATGCAAGCGCTGCACTGACATTAGCCTGACAGCATCTTTGTATGGAAGTGCATTTGCGGAGATTGAGTGAGGAGTGCTAATAAAAAGTACTGGTTAACATGCCCACAGAGGCTTAAAATTACCCTGTGCTTACAGGACAAACTTTATCCAAGTACTGTGGCTAATATATTTCATTGTTATTCTGATGATTCCTTATTTCCATCCAGTTTAATGATGTTTCTGTACATCATTCTGTATAACTAACAATGCGCCAACAGAGCAGGTTACTTCTGATATGAAACAAAGTCTTAGCTTTCAAAATTAGTGATTTTTTTGAAGAAATTTAAACGATAAATACAATTTTGTGGCTCTTTAATGGTATGTGACAGATACCTGTAGTGCCTCAGCGCAAAGGTTTTGAACACCTAGTGGTTCCTAATGAAATTTTGATGGAAACAGCGATGCTAAAGTAAAGTCAAATAATAGTAAATATAACAAGATTAATTAAAATGAGTGACAATGTATTATAGTAATCTTTAATTTGAAATCCTGAATTAAACATTAAATCAATATAAAAAACAATAAATATATAATTCTATCCTGATGTTTCATTCATTATATTTATTTAAGTGTTACAATTTTCTAAATCAGGAGATGGTACAGTAAATCAGTTGTTTAGCCTTATTAGGCTTACATAATAACCTTGTTTTAGCAAACAACAAGTCTACATCCTATAAGACAAAAATCCTGATGACTGAGTATGCAAAGTGATCAGATGAGTCTCATACTGTGCATGGATGTTTTGGATGTTCGTATGTGAGAATAAGAGCCTTGTACCTGTATATGAAGTAGTTAGTGATGAGGCCGTTGGGTTTGTGTGGCGGACTCCAGCGGACCTCGATAACGGCCGCACCTGCAGCTGTGAGAACCGGAGGGTCCTGAGCTAATGGAGCAGCTTCAGGGGTCTGAACAGACACCCCCTGTCCTACACCACAGCCATCTGCACGTACAAATATTGTCAGGAAAGCATTTGATGCATCAAAATCACGACTAACACAACAAAATTAAGTAGACAGAATCTAATTTTTTCTTTGTTAGAAACGGATATAGATACATAAAGCCAAAGCATTTCAGTAAAGTCTATCTGACTATTTTCTTAGGGTTTGCATTGTTGCAGAGTACCTGGCTGACAGGCCTGTACTTGAATGTGGTAGATGGTGTAGGGGTCCAATCCTTGTACTAACAGGAAGTGTTCTGGTCCAGCAGGGCGGATGAGGGGCCGCTCAGTACCTGCATTGAGCAGGACATTATATTCCAAAGGGGCACTTCCATTATTCACACCTTAAAGGGAAACAGAAAAATAAAGTCACATTTACTTCTTTTCACTAACCGATATCCATTCATATCTTGTTTAAGCAGAAACGTGACGGCAATACAACCACTCACTAAACTAACGGAAAAGATTAGTGCCACCCCGGCATGAAAACAAACACACAATCAACTCACCCAGCCCACAATCACAACATACAAAGAGCCGTATGTACTTGTAATATAGTGCAAGGACTGACATACAGTGGACCTGACACTTTGGGAAGCTTTGCCCTTGATTCAACATCCTTCTGGGCAAGCAGGCACTTCCCCCGTTCCGTCTATCCCGGTGCTGTCCGAAACACACAGACACGCACATGGTCTTCAGTAATGCATTTGAACTAAAGAATGTAGAGTCTTGGCATCCACGCTTTGTTAATATTCCCATCACTTGCGCCTTTCATAATTTACGGCAACTGGAGGCTGATAGGTTATTCAACATTTATGAGACCCGAGATGTATTCAGAACGGGCTGATTATCTTTACAAATGAAAAAGTTAAATTATTCAACTTCCTTCATTGCGTCTCCCTGAGCAGATGTAGTCTTTTGCCTGAGACACAAAAACCCGCTGGAATTAGACGGCGCTTTGATCAAAGCTTCCTGCCTGAGAAGTTCAATCGCACAGGTCCCTAAGTTCTATTATTTACAACTAATCACTGACTTTGGAGTTTTTGCACTTTCAACTTGAATGAGAGTCTAATAAGAAATAATGGCACAAAGGAAAAGAAAAGGAACATGCTATCAGATCTGATCCATCAAGCACAGGTGCAGCTTAAAACCGTGCCCGTTTCTGCATTCGGACTTAACCAACCGTGAGATATTGTAGTTTGAAGCCATAGATTTTTTCGCTCGCCTCTCTTGGAATGTAAAGTCAATAAAAGATCCGGCCTATGTAAATGTTTTCGGTGGGTATCAGGGCTGTTTAAGGGCTCTTATGGTGTAATTGAGGTTGTTTAAGGGGATCCTCTCACAGGAGAGAGGCATAATGGGGCAATAATAGCAAAAGATGGACCATCTGAGGCAGACAATCAAAACCGCTTGAATGTAGCCTGTGAAATCACTCTTGAGTGTGCGAATATGCATACACACACTCTTTAACACCCACCCACCCTCCCGCACCTTTTTGAGAGAAAACAAATATGTGCATGCAAATGTGCTTTGGACATATGACCTGGTAAATACATACACACAGATCTGACATGCACTTGGTAGATGCTACACATAGACGCTCTCTTGCACATATGTGCAGCAGGTGGGCTAGGTAGATGCTGCAAGCATGCATGAGAGCGGTCTGGGGGGCTGTGAGTGATTGATTGATCAATCCGGTGGAGTCCGGTGGGATGCAGTTTGCAACAGACATGATGAGAAGATTATGCAGGACCACGGTAATGACAACACACTCTGGATGACTGAATGAAGCCCACATGGCCTCCCCAAGAAGGGCTCCCAGGAAAATGATAAACAAAAGTTTTTTTTGTTCACTACCCATCTTAATAACCTAATTGGGATAACGAATGATCTTAAAGTGCCCTTATGGATTTTTAAAAATTATTTTTCAGTTTTCGTGTAACACAGCTCAAAGTAAAAGAAAGTTTTAAAACTAAAAGTGCAGCGTCTATAAACTTGCTGTTTCTCAAAACAAAAAAAGGGTTGACTCTGAATCATAGAAACAAGGCATTTTTAAAACGAGTCCCAAGCTGTTTCATGACGACGTTTAAGTGAAACATTAGCATATTGCCCGTTCACTTGTTGGTCTTTTAAAGCTGAATGAAACCATTTATTTTTGAATGAAACTGCAAATTCATTCTTTGCCACTAGGTACAGCTTTTGGAGCATTAAAAGCTCACAAACATTGCTTTAAGTGAAATCAACCAGGAGGGGGTTGGAAAAATGAATTGTTAAAAGAATTGTCTGGGAGTCGTTGAACAAATAAGGTAAAAAAGGAATGCAAGAAAATGAAAGTGTTATTTGATCTTACATGCATGTCAACCAGTTATTTCAGACTGAAAACCAAAATATGAACCTTTCATAACCCATAATTGGGGCACTTTAATAAACACATTTTGCTAGTGAACCCTACGATTTTATAAAAAGTTTAATGCATACAAAAGCTTTTATGTATAATGATTACAAATTCTGTCATTAATTACTCACCCTTGTTTCATTTCAAACCCATAAGACCTTCATTCATCAAATTAAGATATTCTTGATTATATCAGAGAGCCATCTGTCCCTTCATAGACAGCAATACAACTGAAATGATCCCTGATCCAAAAACACTGAAGTTAATCCACTGCATTGACTGTTTTACCAGTTTTGCGACGATACAATATTTTTTTTGCGCAAAAAACCCCCCATCATATACTCAACCATTCTTCTCCTACGACTTACATAATGCATTGTAAAAGCTTTAAGTAAAGAAGAATTACAAGCGCAAGAAAAATCATTTCAGTAATTATTATAATATTTTGAACCATAAATGTAATTAGTATTACAATATTACTGTACATACCAAATAAGTAATTAGTCTCAATCTCAAGATGAATCCAAAGTACCACCATGACAGCTGAAATGCCACTAAATAAATACACAGTTACCAAACCAAAAAGTCTGCTAACATGGATGTGATCAGCATTGGTACACCCCATCCACAAGCTAAACACCATTGGACAGCGATGGCAGAACACACACAGGTGAAGGGCGAGCACATCTCAAACAACTCTCCCCTAAATCACACTAGAGGTAGGAAAAGCTGTCACTTAGGTTTGAATGTTAATTGATTGTTGGGACCCATCTACGTCCGACCCGCACTGATGCATGTACACCACAACCATGTTGGGCCCTTGGTAAATTACACACAACGCCACTCGTAAATTCCTGCCCGCATACAGTCACTCTAGCAGGCCTGAGCAGGGATAAATCAGCCTCTCGTGAGTGCTAAATAGAGAGGCTGCATAGTGCATTAGGTTGTAAACATTACCTGGGGGTGACCAGGCAACAAAGACGGAGCGAGGGCCATGGAGGCTGACATTATATGGAGGAGGAATCCTTTTCGGGGAAGAGACGGGGGTCCGAATGACGTATCTATCACTGAGACTACTCCCGCCGCTGGTGCTGGCCTCCAACTCGTACACATATCTGTGAAGCAAAGATGGATAGGAGATAAATAAGTCAACTGCGAAACTAAATTATGCTATTAGCTTAAAAGTCTCCTGTCACAGAAGTTAAATTTGCCTCTGTTTCAGCGATTCTCCATTTCAGGTGGGAGTCGGCGCTGCGTTTAATTATTCATTGTCCGCGAGAGAGGCGGGTGCATTGATTCTGCCATTAAGCTGTGTCTTTCACAGCAAGCGCAGTTTTGCTTGAGGATGTGCGTCTTTCATCAGAGTCCTCAGAATTGAGGCGTAAATGCTGGTGTAACAATCCAATTGTTCATTAAAATCACGAAAGCTAGCTAAAAAAAAATAAACAATTGTATTGCTGGTTCAGTATGATGTCATATAGAGCAATAAACAAAAAACATTGTAGCAGTTACAGCAGAAAAAATCTTTAAGTTGAACTGACTGCACTGTATTTTATTTTAACTATTCTTTGTTTTATTGTTGTTGTTATTTTATTTCCTTTTATGTAAAGCAATTGTGTATTAAGGGTTCTATATTAATAAACTTGCATTATTTTGCCTAATTAAAAAATACACAAGACGTTGTAATTTAACCAAGTTGAAATCTTAGCATCAAATAATAATAATTTAAATAATTTCACAATATTTCTTCATCATCCTCAAAAAAACAAACAAACAAACCAAAAAAACCCTGATTGGTGGCAGGTTTCTGAATCTGCTTATTTATGGTTTCATAAACCATCACATACACCATTGTGCAGTGAAATTATATGAGTAAAATTTTATAGGGGCCTAAGATTTCCTTGCACATAATTCGCTACAGGTTCAAGTTAGGTGGATTCACCACCAAGTTATAATGAACCAAAACCATAAAAAAAAAAAAATAAAATAAAAACTATTTATTTAAATGTAAATAGAAATTTCCTGACATTTTAATTTAGTACTAATAACTAAAACTAGATCAACTAAAACAGATTTTTGT
This sequence comes from Enteromius afrohamiltoni, assembly GCA_034779775.1. Classification (NCBI taxonomy): domain Eukaryota; kingdom Metazoa; phylum Chordata; class Actinopteri; order Cypriniformes; family Cyprinidae; genus Enteromius; species Enteromius afrohamiltoni. Next base: position 37,611 of record JAUYWG010002035.1, read on the forward strand.
TTATAAAACCATATTGAAAAAAAATCTAATAAAAAGTCCAAAATACAAAACTGTAAAGTTTGTGTAAAAATGAAAGATTACAAACAAAAACTATAATAAAAAGGTGAAAACTAATAAAAATAATAATATAAAACACTGTTCACTGCATTGTCAAACAAAAAGCTAGAAATAATTTCTGTGTAACTGGTATTTGATACATCTCCTTTTCTGCATGCAAAATTTTGTCTTAATTAATGAATGAGCCCACAAATTAGTGACTGTAAAGACAGATGGTCATCACAGAATAAACTGGCAGTATTAAAAAAAAAAAAAAGACATTCAGAGTTTTCAAAGAAGCAAAACAAACAAATAAATAAATAAATGTCAAATCTCTCAACTCATGTACAATATTAGTTCTGAATTAAATAGAGAAAAGAAAATGCTCACATGACTAAGCCTTCTTGTGATTCTGCTTTTACATTATACTTGATTCATTGGAAAAGTCTCCGCTGGATCGATACGGTGTGATACTATTTAACAGATGACATTGTTAATGCAATGCTGATCAGCCCCTCCACTGTGATCTGTGACAGGCGTAACAGATGCTCTGAATGGACATGCATATGAATAGAAAGGGATGTGTGTGTGCACGCGTGTGTGTACACGCATGTATTAACGCCATGATGTGGGTTATAAAAACACTCTGCAGAAGGCTCTTTTAAGACATACATGACTTCACAAGATAGATTTGCCTTTTAAACAGAGATGGGTGTCAGTGCAAAGGTGTGCATTAGCAATGTATGTGGGTCATGTTCAACATTAAAGGCTTTTAATTTGCCATAAACTCCATAGCCAGCCATTAATACCTCCACATTAACTATTGTTCCAGCACTATCCCTTTAAAATAGTCACATCAGTTATTATATACCGTGCTCATCATGTGTAATAAAAGCATTAGTGATATTAATCAAAGAAAACGTGAAGAGTCTGACCAGAGAACAGCAGTGCATACCAACACGGCCATTGTGTATGTTGCATACTTTAAGTCAAATAAACACAATGTGGCACATCAAAGGAGGTGGCGAGCGGCTAACCTGTTTCCCCAGAGGTAGAAAGGTTAATATTTCTCTCGTCAGAGAGACTTTCTACGATGGTGAGGTAAGTGACAGCTAATCAACATTGTCATAAATAATCGATGAGCAGGAGTGCTGGCAGAACACCCCCCAGCCCCCCGCTTAACTGTTTCCCACATCAGCCTATAGCCTCTCCAGATAATGAACCGCTCGTCTGCCACAGTAACGCTCCTCTCTGGGCTAAATTGGAGGAAGAAAGGGAAAGGAATAAGCACGGGAGAAGGGAATGCCTTTTGGCAGGTCATCTGGAATTACGGTAAATTAAACGTCATGGCTATCCCTGACTCCCTTTGAAACTACACTACAAACAAAAGCAGCGAAGGGACAATGAGAGGGAGGTCAGGTGACCAAATGACCTGTCTAAACAGAAGGCACATGGTTTTGACAGTTCAAATCAGTGTGGAAGATACATTAGCATGTACAAAAAGGTTTAAACAAACACACACAGTCTCTCTCTCTTTCTCCATATATA
>JAUYWG010002604.1:0-13633 GCA_034779775.1 Enteromius afrohamiltoni
CCCTTACTGTCTGTCTACGCTCTGTGTGTAAATAAAACAGCTTGCACTTAAATCTGAATGCTTCCTCGCCTCCTCCCTCGTGACACAGACATTTCAATAACGGTGTTATTTGTCTCTTTATTATGTGCTTTGTAGCTGTTTGCTGTTATCTGAAGTTGTTCTTCATGGCTTCTTTGTATGATTACAAATAGAAAGACAGAGGCCTTTTCTTCTTTTCTTTTTCCTAATCTTCTGAGATAAATTACTGCCAAAACATTTGTTGACCCTTTAATTTCCCTCAAATTTTAATTTTGCTTAAAAGTTTATTTAATTTTATTTTGTAATGGGTTTTATTGTTTTAATAAACAATAATTAACCTGACTAGCTTCAGAAGACTGAAGAAGTACTTATTTCTTTAAAATAAAATGCCAGTAATACAGATTTTAGCTAAAATCATTTTATTGTCCATGCAGGTAGAAAAAGGCTGCAGGGTAACCACACATACCACCAGCACAGCTAGGAAACAATAAGAATTACATAATTTATCATCATTATATTAAAATACCATACCACAAAATGATGCAATTGACCAAAGAGAATCAAGTGTTCCAGAGAGCTGTGTAATTCAGTAATTCAGTAAAGCCAATAATTACCCGACTTCCCACTGCATAGAAACAATTGGCACGACAAATAGCCTCATACTGTTTATAGCATGTCCTTCTGATATCTCACAGGTGGTCTTATCCAGCTACTCCCTGTGTTATCAAATTTCCCTGAATCTTTCTCTGGCAAGTGTGACCTTGATCTCTGGTACACTGAGGTTTAAGAAGCAAATACGCTGTTTACTCTAATCTCTCAATTTTCTTTCCCATGTTATCCTCCGTGAAGATACTTAACAAACTTAACATCCAGCCCACATCATGAAGGGAGGTTATGAGTCAATAGCTATGATTCACCCTGACTCGATGACTTGTTTTTGCCCTTTTGGAGAAATGTAAAAAATGCATGACAATTATCTGGTATTTGTCAGAAGAGTCGAAAGATGTCAAACAATGCTCTTTTAAACGAAAAGAAAATTGGTCCCAAATTCAAAGATATGTGCTTTGGAGCCAACCGCTTATACAAATCACAGGGTGTCAAGAATTTCAAAGCATGTGGTATTAAGTAGTGAGTATGTACTGTTGACGCTGAATTGATCTTTATTAGATGAATGGTGACAAATTGGAAATGGTGTGTAATATGTTTGACTGGATATGCCATAAAAAGCTTGAATCAGTGACCTACTTATGATGATGAAGCCAAGACCTAGTCTCACACAGCCAGATGTTTGCATGGTCCTTTGCAGCTGTTTCTGTCCAGGAACTACCCACAGAAACAGGAAATGATTGTCTAATTGACATATAATGTGTCCAAACACAGGTTTTACATTCATTTTAGGAGTATACAGTATGGCATAGGAATACATGATTCTGACCGGCCAATCTCTGCATCCAGTGATCAGATATTTTAGTATTTTAGTGAAAATTTACTTAAAGAATTAGTTCAATCATAAATGAAAGGGTGCTGAAAATTCACTCATGCTCAGGCCATCCCATATGTAGATGACTTTAATTCTTTATCAGACCAAATTAGGAGTAATTTAGCTCTGCATCAGCTAGTAAAGATAAAGGAGTGAATGGGTGCTGTCAGAATGAAACTGATAAAACCATCACAATAATCCACACTACTTTAGTCATTAATAAATGTCCTGTTAAGTAAAAATCATGCATGTTTTTAATAAAACAAAAATAAATAAATATCTATTGTTAAATTATATGACTTCTCTATCGAAAATATTACTTTCTCCAGTTAAAAATCTCTTACAAGTTAAAATAGTTGAAAACAAGTATGTAGACTAGATGTATTTTTATGAGAGAGAACAACAAGCAATGACTTTTCCTCTGGAGGAAGCTTTATTATGGATTATAGACTCCCATTCTGGCGATACCCATTGACTGAAGAAGTGCGCAAATGGTGTAATGCAAAATGTCTTAACATTTGTTTTAATGAAGGAATAAACATCTACATTTTGATGGCCAGATATTATTCAGTTATGCACTAGATAGTCTATCAAGAGACTGCAGGTGAGACTTCAGATCATCTAAACATAATGAAATGGATGGAGAGATTACATTTTCTGGATTAAATTAGTCAGAAACAGCAAGTAAGCTCTATACGTCACATGCATGATAGGTTTTTTTTTATTCGCACTTGAGGCTTTCATCCACCATAAGTGAGGAAATTGTATAATTCAAGATGAACTCAATGGCTTCCTTCAGTCCTGCTGCATTTTTACTTTGTTGGTATCAAAAGCGCAGTGTTTGCCAGATGGCAAAAATAAACCATGTCTGTTCTCCAAGTGTGGTTTCACATAGATGGCTTTGATTCCATGGCATCTGAAACCAAGCTTGTGTTAATAGCAACCTTCTTCTGTGAACCTCTTGATGGTTTGAAATGTCATTGATGCACGTCAAATAATTGTAATTTGTTGTATAATCATCCTTAAAAGGGGTCAAAGCGAATCAAAATCTTTTGTACATATTGTAAGTGAGAGCCATGTATTCATATGATGTAGTCTATTTTGAGCTTGTTATTTCTGAAGTTGTCCCTATGAGGCTTCACAACAATGGGTGACTTTTTCCGTTATTGCATTGGCTATGAATAAAACTTGGCCCAAAGAGGTTTTAGTATGTTGCTATGGGGTTGCTAGGATGTTTCGGTTGTTTCCTTACTGTTATGACTTTTAAAACAACAATACTATTACATTATTATTAAAATTCTAAATTGCTGTTTTGTAAATATATGGTATGACTAATAAAAATTTATAGTAATAATATAAATATTAATACAAATCTAATAAGTCTAATAAATACTAATAGTAATAAATAGTAATAAAAAAAAAAAAGTAAGTATTGAAGTGGCTCTGGATTGTTTTGTTGCACTGGTTGAAACGGTCTGAGACTCCACACAACATGTACTGTATCTCTTAAAGAAAACTGACACTGATCCTTATGGCTTTTGTGTATAACAACCATACAATCCCAGAGGAATTTTAATGGTCCATCCACTGTGTTCCCATCACCACATTTGAGACACTTCCAGTGCAACGTGGTTATTCCTCCAAATGGGATTCTCAAAGAGGAAAAGAAAATGTGTAAAAAAAGGAAGTGCTTGGATCTGAAAACTACAAGTAATTGCATGTTCCTGGCAAAAAGTAGCAATATGTGCCTGTTTAGTTTTGTGTGTGGTTTGCTTGTTTTATACCAACATGCAGATATGCGCACAAGCCTTTAACTTGTGTGCACTTATCAAATTGTAAACACTGGCAAGCAAGACTATATATTCATGTGGCAAGACTGTGGGAGCAAACATTAGACTACAAGCTGCTTAGCTTAAGATTTCTGTATCTGAAAGTGATAATGTTTTGACATATAGACACTTTGACCAAACTGTAAACAGTCTTTATGTGAGGCCAGATAGTGTTAGGAGGCTCTGTGTATGTATGTATGTGTCTCTGGCTATCTATCTGTCTGTCTATATCTGTCCGTCTGTCTGTATCCAACTGTCTGTCTTTCTGTCTCTATCTATCTATCTATCTGTCTGTCTGTCTGTCTGTCTGTCTGTCTGTCTGTCTGTCTGTCTGTCTCTACCAATGCTTCTGTCTGTCTGTCTGTTTCCGTCTGTCTGTCTGATGTCTGTCTGTCTGTCTATCTATCTATCTGTCTGTCTGTTTCTATCTATATATCTATCTATCTGTCTGTCTGTCTGTCTGTTTCTGTCTATCTATCTATCTATCTATCTATCTATCTATCTATCTATCTATCTATCTATCTATCTATCTATCATCTATCTATCTATCTATCTATCTATCTATCTATCTATCTATCTATCTATCTATCTATCTATCAGGTCTGTCTGTCTGTCTGTCTCTGTCCGGTTCCTCTATGCCAAATCTCTGATATGAGCCTTGACTTTCAAAGGGATTTCTTTATTAGTAGTCGAGCAGCAGCGTAATCACCAGCTCCCAGAGAAAACCACGGAGTGAAATAATCAACTGTAAACAGCCAGAGAATGTTAATTATGCACTGGCTACATCCTTAGAGGACAAAACATATTTAACTTGCAATTTCAAACAGTGGGGAAACCCCACACATGGTTGTGGGACCATACTAAATTCCACGTTTTCATTGCATCCCAATGACAGGTCTACACTGTAAAGTGATGTTTTGGACAATGGCATAAGACTCTGGACCACCTCACTGTTGTGCCTGTTGACAAAGGTGTAATTTTAGTCTGCTTTTAGAGAGCGAATTGTCTCCTTTACACAATTTAGATTTCTTGATGTTTTAATCAAGGACGTTTTGCTTAAATACAGTCATAACTTTGACCATATTTTCCACATTTCTACCTCTCTTGCATATCACTTGTATTAACCAAACTGCTGACAAAAGTGAAATAGCTGGTGTGCAGAACCGAGACAAAACAGCTCTGCAAATTAATGAAAAATAAAACAGCACTGTTAGAAAATTGTCACTCAGATACACAGACATCTGGCCCCTTCACGGTGTTTGGAGGTCTTGAACAATTTCAACAGTAAAACATCACCCTGTGATAGCCAGAGGGACAAAAATGTTTAGGACTCATTCAAGGGTTCAAGACATAGGTTGTTGTAATATTCAAATGCTAAACATTACTATGGTAAATATCATCTGCTCTTAAATTGAAATAAGCTGTTACTGGAAAGGCATTTGATTTCCAAAACTTGTCGTGTATAGCTAACTTTTTGATCTCATATGAGAACAGTTAAGTTAGAACTGGCACAAAGTAAAAAGTGAGATCTCGCAAACATCACAATAGACAGACTCACGTGTTTTCCATTTGTCACACGTTATTTGTGATGTTCAAGTCAAGAATGTCCTGAAGCAACTCCCTGTTTCCTTGTTGTAAAGGTCTGTCAAGATGTGGACAAAAATGTGGAGCTTCCAGCAGAGGTCCTTCTTTTATCAGTTTTATTGTGACAGGTTGCCATGTGTTGGGACAAACTGCTTCAGTGCTTCATCGTTTTATACCACATAAGAAGGCACAAACATATGTTCTATCCATCTGCCTTTTATAAGATCTCTGTGTGTTGAATGAATGTGTGTATTTTTCCACAGGAGATGAGAGGCAACACTAATAGAAGACACTATCAGATTTTGGCTATAAAGGACCAATGGTGCATGCATGGAGACGGGGACTTTGAGGTTCAGAGACAGTGTGGCTATACTTTTAATGGATGTAAAGAATGTTTCACCAGCATCTGCCAAATAATTTTTATAAATTTTTAATGCTGTCCTAATATTTTGACAATCCTAATGTAGACTGTGATGAAGAGTATGTTACTTAACTTAAAATGCTAGCAAAATAATGCAATGGCCAAATATGTGACCCTGGACCACAAAAAAATTAATTTTTAACAACTCTTAATTTGCTGGAGTATATTTGTAACTGCTACAAATACATTGTATGGGTCAAAATAATTGATTTTGCTTTTATTCCAAAAATCAAGATCATGTTCCATGAAGACCGTAAATATATAAACTTAACTTTTGATTAGTATTATAGCTAAGAACTTCATTTGGACAACTTCAAAGGTGATTTTCTGAGGTTTTTTTCTGGCACCCTCAGATACCGGATTTTCAAATGATTGTATCATCATTGTAAAAGCTTATTTATTCAGCTTTCAGATGTTCACACTTCACTCTTATGACTGGTTTTGTTGTCCAGGGACACATATAGCAAAGCAGTCACCATTTGATACTGATTTTATGCAACATTTCAGAAAAATACAAAATGAGTGCTCTAAAGTAAACAGTAAGGTATTGACCTTTGTAAACTGTACAATGTTTCCAGCAATAGTAAGCATATTTCACCTTCCTGGAAACAACATCAGATAACCCTGAAGACCGGTCTGACCTGGCTTTTCATCATCTAACTTCTGCTCTGTTCAAGTGGTTATTGTTTAGAAGGTGAGTGAATTCCAGGATTTTATCAAATTTTATTAAGTATATGTATTTTGCTTAGACATTATATCAAATACCTTGCATTTGTGCCCAATATAGCCAGTTGTATTATATTTGTAATTAAAAAGGCATTTTCAGTAGAGGGGGGATACTGTATTCTTAAACGATTTCCTCAAAACAGAAAACAGTATTATTGTCTTTAACCATGACAGGAAAACTCATAAATAGATGATCCATTCTGATGTTCTTCTATGAATTTGCCGTGTTCTTCAAAATTCTTTGAGCCCATAGATTCCTGTGGGTACCTGCTTTTTAATTTCCTGTTGAGGACCATGCAGGGATTCTTCACAAATTTAATAACAGCAAAATAACCCTGCGTGACAAACATCAAAGCTGCCATGTTCAAAAAGGAAGGACGATCAAACCAGAGGGTATAGGTTAGAATGTCTCAACAACAAAAAAAAAAGCATTTATGAAGCAGATTCTCTCAAATATATATTACGCAATATATGATTTTTAAATCTGTTGTATAAAACCAGTATCACACACAGTTGTGCCATTGTACTGAGTAAAATATGCATTCCAGACAGCGTATATATTAATGTCTAGGTGTGATGTTTATCTCTCTTATGTGATATTATGAATGTTCAGGGTCTTTACTTTGTTTTTGTTTAAACTGAGCCAGAATTTCAATTTCTGTAGAGTGCCTTTTTGTCTAAGGTTATGTAACACAGCATCAGTAAATAATGTTTGGATATTTCTAGCACCTTGTGTTCCATGTTTAATTCATGAAAAAGTTTCTTACTGGTAGATTTTTTGCAGAGGACAAAGCTGTTGCTAAGCTCAGGCCTTTGTCCACACAGAAATGTGCTAACCGTTCTCCGGCCCTCCACTGGAGACTCTCAACATGCAAGAGCGTACCTCTAGTCTGCCCAGCTTTATAACACTGTTTTGGCCTGTTGCTAGAAAACCATCATTATGTGTTGTGAGCTCTAAAGCCTCTATGGACCATGCATAAAGAAGTAGAAAAGGGGAGCTCCAAACTCTGCGAGGAAAGAGCATGTGACCATGTTTTGACCCTTCTCTTTAATCAAGGTGGTCTGAGTTGGCAGAGATGGATCAAAGTGTCACTCAGACAAAAGGAGCATTCACAGAAACTCTTCTTCAATCTCAGGCAAGTGCATGTTTTGCACAGAGCCATATGGTGTTTAAAGCACGCTCAAGCAGTGAGCTTATGATACTAGCATAGTTGCTAGCGTACGCCACAACTTTCTGATTTGGGGATGTGTTAATTCAAGATTCATTACAAAAGTGGTATTGAAGTGGTGTTTGTAAATTCTGACAGCATAGTTTAGTTTGCATGCATTTTGTTGATAAAGAAAAGAAATATTAGCTAGTTAGCCAGTTAATGAGCTGACAGGCCTGCGTGACACCACTACACTTGTTGTAATTCACTGCGGTGGCAAGAGAATGACAAAGTACACAGGCTAGTAGTCAAATACAAACATCAAATACATGTCCGTCTTTTGCTGTTGATTTTATTGCAATAGCGCCGAAAAGCTTCTGTTTATCAGCAAATATTTTTTTTTTTATCACCAGTATTTATATTTGTCTTGTCAACCAATTTTTACTATAATGCAGTGAAATATATCCAGAAATCAGTATTATTATAAATCGGATATATCTTGTGCACCAAATCAACATATTATATTATATTATTTTTATATTATATGACATTGAAAGGTGGCATAATGATAAAGTATAAATAGAGCAACTGGCTATTTTTCAGAGAAAATGTGCTTGAAATCGCCAAATAATCATCACCTCAGCTTCATCTGCTGTACCTCATGTGGATCATGATGAGTCATGTGGAAAGTGCTTACCTGATGAATTGAGATTACTGAGAACTGGGGGCAAAACCACAGGAATAGTGTTAAACATCTCCCAGGGCATTAAATCCAGCCATTAATTGAAGTAATATGGGTGATGCATGTCTAATGAAGGACTTCATTGTGCTTTAAAGCATATACAAATGTCTAAATGAACTAAATGATGATGATGTCAGACACGTGTGTATTTATTCTGTAATCAAGTGTAAACCTCTGCAGCACACAGGACACAAATCAAGCAATGATGTTACTTGGAGGAGACAGCTGGTTACTTCATAAAATAATCTTGATTAGGATAGAAGGCACATGATAAACATGAGTCTAAAGCAACAGAATATCAAACTTTAATTTAAAGTAAACGTTGCTAAACTGATTACTGCTCCTCTATTATTCAGTAATCGTACTAAATCATGCAGACATTAAGTCATTGTTGGGCTGTTTTACATCAGTTTTTAGACAGAGACCTCTTTGGTGACCTTTTTTCCCCCTGCTTTGTTCAGATCCGATAAGATCAGACACCTGGGCTACATTGTGTTTGTTATGTTTTGTCATGTGAAAAAAATCTTTAACAGAATGTGGCGAACTTTCAGGAGTACAGGGTACAGGAACAGCTTCACACCCTTGGTCTGACAACAGAAGAGGTCTTGAAGGAGCTTTTTGAAGTTATTTGTTAATGTCTTGTGCATTTGTGAAGCAAGATATCCAGTTACTTTGGTGAAAATCTGACAACAACAATCCCTGTGAAGTCAGGCCAAGGGTCTCAGAATTTCCCAATAGTTGGCAATAACACCTTAGCTTACTTTGGCAGTGGCTGGTGGAATGTATTGCCATAGGGATAAAGATGATTACCTGATATGAATAGGTATATGTGCACTACTGTTCAAAGGTTTAGGGAAGAATTATGTAATGTTTGAAAGAGGTATCTTATTTATTTTATACAAAATACAGTAATATTGTGGAAGTTTATTACAAATTTAAAAAAATTTATATTTTAATTTACATAATATATGTGTGCATTATGTATATAAATACACACACATCCAATGCATATTTAAAATATATATATAATCTTTACATGTATATAAATATATTTATTATATTAACAACATATTTTTCTTTTATATATATATATATGCATGTGTGCCTGTTACATAATAAATAAATAATAAAATACATAATAAATAGTCATAGTACACACACACTTATTATGCAAATAAAAACTTTTATTTTTGATGCAATTAATCGTTTGACAGCTCTAATTTTAATATATTTAAAAATTGTAATTATTCCTTTGATGACAGCTAAATTTTCAGCAGCCATTACTCCAGTCTGCTGTGTCACATGGTCTTTTAGAAATAATTCAGAGGTTCCTATGTAGTATGGAAAAGTATTGGATTTTTATTATAGCAATGTCCATGTCTGGATAATTATGAAAAAAGAAAACCGAGAATATAAAAAGTCTCTGCCCCTATTTTGTTGTTGTGAGTTTTTCATAACAAATGTGACAGCATATTTAACATAATTCTATATTTTCAGCTGAGAATGAATATTACACTATTGCTCTGTGCTGGGAGCTTTCTTTTAGTCTCACTTCATTTCTGATGGATTGTTTTGCAATAAGAAGTACTTTTTTTTTTTTTTTTTTTTAGTATAAAGCAAAAAATTTGTATGTCAAGTCACGTCAAGTTAACGAACGTTCAAATTTAACTTATCTTTATTCTGCCTTTCTTTGTAGTAGTGTCAAAAGTACTTTGCTACAAAGTCAGTAGTGAAATTTTAAAAAATGTACCACATTACCAATCTTCCTGCAGTAAAACAGACTACTGGGCCAATCCGGTTCTCTGTGAAAGGTGGCAGCTTTTAAATGTTCCGGTAATACCTCTCTGTGAAGGGCTTTCATAGAAATCAGAACTGAGATATACTGTACAGTTCCCAGGCCAGAAGTCAATGTTTGTATATAATGGTGTTTTAAGACAGATGTGTTCATAATCATTATGCATCCAAATTGTTCCGCTTTCGTTTCACTCAATGAGCTAAACCTCAGTGATCAGATATTACAGCTTTGATTCATAATCTACAAATGCAACGTGTAAATGCGTATAACCAATTCTTTCATCTGCTTTTGAAATTGTTTTTGTAGCCTACTGAGATGATGGACAATGATGATGTGTAATAGCATTAGTCATGTGTGAGTTCAACAAATTGCTTCCAGAGCAATATTCAGCTCAGACCTAGATTGATCCTAGTAAAACTGGAACAGACGAAAATGGATGTGGTTTTGACCTGGTAGAGTCTTCTGAATGCTCAGGTGGTCCGTCAGGTTTCAGTGGACTCATGTTATTAACTAGTGGGAGTTTCTGATTCCGAAATTTCACATAAATGCAACAAGAAACAGCAGCAAAGTGACTCCTGCAGAGTGATCCCATCGACTCTTGGGAAAAGGAAGGTTTATCTCTTTTTATTGAGGGTATCATTGGAATTGTATCAGGCCACACAAACAGAGACCTTCATGCTTTTGGACAGTCCCTAGCAAACATAAGGCATTTATTAGTATGGATTCCAAATGATTAGCATGGCAGTACTGAAGAAAGAGGTCTGGGTTTAGTTGGAAGCTGGAGGAGGGAATGGGCATCAATCCGCTCCTTGAGAACAGACGTTTTCCTTCTCCCCCCGAAGGCTCTGAGGCAGGTGGTTCACATTTTATGCAGCATATAATTGAATAATAATAATAACAACACAAATTCAGTATGAAATGGAAAATTCATCCTGGGAACACAAAGCAAAGTTTCCAACATGATTCCATCCTTTACTGAACCTCATGACACCATGTACATCAGGTGAGAGCTGGAATGAAAGGGCTCATGGGTAATAAATCCCAACACTATTTTATAGCTGATATGGAATTCGCTCCCTGTTTAGGACTGCACTTAAATATAATGAAAGTGTTTTTTTTTTTTTAATCTTTTTTTTTTTCCTCATACAGGATGTTTTGGACGTCAGGGAGTATGGTGGCAATTCTGGTGCCCTTGAGATGATATTACATGTTTTGCTCTTCTACATGACTCCACCAGGGGCTGACATTGACTTGAGGTAAGTATATATTAAAGCAAAAGCTAAATATAAAATTAACAAAAACTGGACTGGAGCATAGAGGAAATGGGATGGATTTAAGGACTCTTTTAATAAGAATGCTTAACTTAAAGGTTGTGAGTCAGAAGCACCAGACTGTCCATGCAGAGTAGGAATTTCCCCACTTTACCATATGTGCTCAGCACATTTTACCGTAAATGTGCTGAGCACACTCTAATATTTGGGTTGAACTGTTCTGGGACAGTGTTGTGAATATAGCTTAACCACTGACTTAGTTTTGTTGTCTTTTGATAGCACGACCAAAGTAGTTTTACTTTCATAATGACACACAGCGTCTCCAGAACATGGCGCTGGCAACAACACTACAAGCGAGAATAATATCTCTGCCTTGTTTCTTTCCATAAACATTTGGGTGGTGTTAATAATAAACCCACATGGTGACGTAGGAAAGTGGGGGCATGTTTAAACTAGGCGTGTTGACAAGTCATAACTTTTATAAAGAATATCTCTTTGGTTTTGAAACTTTAATTTTTGCAATTTTATCTATGTGCTGACAGCTTGTAACACTCCAAAGAGAAAGGGAAAGGAAAACGTATGAAATATATGCCCCTTTTAATATAGAATATGATTGCTTGTGAAACATTTTTTTTTTTACATTTTAATGCTGCTCTGTCTATTCATGGAAGGATTGTTTTTTTTACTTTAAGAAACAGTTAAGGGTGCATTGTAGAACCCATCAAGTTTCCTTTTGTGTTTCTTCTGGTAATGTTGTTAGTAGTTGTCAAAACTCATTTCAATGAAAGTCTAAGAATAGCACCGTTTTACTAGTTCCCATCATGTGCACAAAATTCTTATATGAAATTATGTATTGTTCAGAGTGCAAATGTGGTATTTTTGGCCTTGCATGAAATAAGCAAGGGCTCAATAAAAGATCCTGGTGTTCTCTTGTAAAATTGTGGATAGCTCAATAATTAATCATTGAATCAATTTTATTATGCCCACTGCATTTTACAGCTCAGGGTCTGGATGTATTTGCAGTTACTGGAATCAAAGTTTTATTGCAGAGCCAACATACTGTTCCGGTTGTTTAAAAAAATGCCTTGGTACCTTGTGGGTGATATACAACAAAAGATTAACAGTAATAGTGAGGCAATTAAAGGCCCATGTGCTTATTTTTTTAAGAAAACAACAAAACACAATGTAAAGGTAATGGTAAACCTTGTATGCTTTGTTAAAAAGTTCTTTTAATGAACTGCTAATGAAACATTTTTATTTACACTACCAAAAAATATTTTTTCTGAGCTTCTTTTAAGTAATATATTCACCTGCTATGGAAAAATGCATAATTATTTGCATAACTTTATACAAGCAAATATTATATGCCACTGCTCTGAAAATAATACACTTATATTAAATTATATTAAAGTTCAGAAGTTTTTCCCCAAATGCTTACCAAGTCTAAATTTATTTGATCATAAATACAGTAATAATTTAAATTATTGCAATTAAAAATAGCTGTTCTATTTTAATATATTTTTAAAGTTTTTTTTTTTTTTTTTGAATATTATCTTTATCTTTACTGTCACTTTTGATCAATTCATTGCATCCATCCATGTTAAAGTAAAAACAACAACAACAAAAACAACACTTACTGACCTAAAACCTTTGACGAGTCTGTTGCCTTTTATGTAACAGCAAAGTGCTAGTGAAGTGTTTTGCGACCTTGTTTTTGTGGTGCAACCAGCAAATCAGGGTTGTTATAGGTTATGTTTTGTTTATTACAGCTCCAGAATGAGCCATCACACACATCCACAGCGCAGGTGATTGGTTCAAAACCTAAAACAAAGTGGCCATGGCACACCAACTGCCTTGGGATGACTGGGAATTCTCTCTGCAGGTATTTTTACACCGCTTACAAGTGCTTATCTAGTGCTCTGCATTACATGTGTTGCTGCAGCTTGCATTGAAAGCCTCCCTTTTCTGCAGCATCACATATTTCTGAAGTTCCCTTTTTTCATTTTTAGAACAACAAAGCTCGGCACTCACTTTTCACTTTGATTTAAATAAGCATTTAATTTGAGAGGCCCTCTGTGGTTTGGCCTCCTGCTCCTGTTGTGCAGCGTAGTGGAGATGCTTTACGACGATAAAACATGAGAGAAGCTTTTAGTGCACTGAATCACCAAATGACTGGTGTTCTAGAGTCAGCCAAGAAGTACTATAAAATCGATGTGGTCACCGGTGAAGCTGTGCGACAGAAAGCTGAGGGTTTGGCTTTTTGCAAAAAAGCAGGCATAAAAGACAATAGTGAGTGATTTGATGTGACTCATTCACAGAGTAAAAGCTATGTGTCAACCCCGTGACCTCTTTAAAACTCTACTCCGCGTGCCACTCACATCCGACCTCAACACAGTGAGAAAAATGCTGCAGCTGGGGGCTATTTAGAGGGTGGTCTTTCGCTCTCGGCCCATTCATAGGAGAGTAAAGCTCAACTCAACATAACAACTAGAACAACATGTCCTGTTACACAACAGAGCTCGCTTCCAGTAAAAATATTTAAATATTTTTTATATTTTAGTATTTTTTTTACATTTTATTTTATGTTTTTTTTGCATAACTTAATTTCAGTTAAACTTA